>OMKY01086507.1:4880-15490 GCA_900302395.1 Bregmaceros cantori | reverse complement strand
CCCCCTCCCCTCTCCCCCTCTCTCACCCTCCACCCTCACCAGCTAACCACCAACGGACCACCACCACCGTCACCTCCTTCTCAATCCTGGAACGAGCTTCTGAACGTGAACATTTGGAGTTCTCCATTTTCCACGCTCGTTACTTTCATAGGAAGTTTATTTAACGGTCAATAGACGGGACGCCCACGAAACAAGGATCCCCGGAGTCGGAGGCCTAATACCCCCTGGCTGAACATTTTGGAAAGAAAAAACTCATGCCGGCGCACACATGCCCCGGATAAATCACCTTTACAATGCTTGTCACATAAAATGTTACTGGGTTCTACGCGTCTAAAGCGTGTCGGTTGTGTTAATGCCGACCGGGGCACTCGCGCCAACATACGTCGACATACGCGTTGAAGTCTTCCCCCTGAAAAATCCCCCTCCATCTTCCTCACCCGCCCTCTCCAAAACACGGCCTCACGCACCCCACCCCCCAACTATCAATCTCAGATCGGCTGCTCGGGCCGAATAAAAGCCACGGTGCGTGTCTGAATGCAACTCTGGGGCGAGAGGGCAGCTGCTTTCCCTGAGAGAGTTCCCGGCGGGGACCTCACCTGCACCAACTGGACGGGGGCCAATGTGTGGTGGCTACGAGGAGTGAGGTTGGGGGTCGAGGGGCGGGATGGGGTGGAGCAGGGGCCGTAGGGGACGAGAGTCTTGGGCAGGGAAACAGATTTGAGGCGATTTCACGGTGTCATTTGTGCTGCGGCGTGGTAAGCGGCGCGCTGGGGCCGTGGGTGCGCCGCCGTGGTGGGCAAGTGGCGTGTTGACCGCCTGGGTAATCTCGGCCAGCGTGGCTTCTGAAAGCCTTCTCGCCCTCTCTCACACTCTCCCACACGCTCGGCCTAGTCCCGCTAACTGCGCAGTATGCTGCTGCAGTAAGCCAGGTTCCTACCGGCACCACACTGTTGCTGTCCAACAGTTATTAACCCTCAAGGTCAGCGGGGGATTTCCAACATTTTTCCCGACTTTCCTACTGCTGAGAATGACCGTAATAAAGTATTGGAAGAACCGTTGGAAGACGATTTTTCTTCGTGAAAAAATCTGGAGGAATCGTGGAGGAATTGCAGCCGACTTTATTTTTAAATGTATGTAAGGATAACATACTAGGCACATTTGCTCCCCTAATCAGCTTTTCTGCGATATCTACCCCCGATCTCTTCAACTCTGTTTCTGACTAATCCTTTCATGAATGGAAAAATGTTTTTGCTTACACTGCAAAAAGATAACTTAGTATATAACACAGTTAACAGGTTAATATTCCTTTAATGTGTGTTTTTTTTGTTTTATAGAATGCTACGCTTGCACTGCTACCTCACAGCAAGAAGGTACTGGGTTGGAATCCTAGCTCGTCCACGTCCATTCTGTGTGGGGTTTACATGTTCTCTCTGAGTCTGCGTGAGTTTTCTCCGGACACTCCTGTTTCCCTCACCACCAAAAACATGCTTTAGTTGTGGACAGGTGGTGCTGCTAATTACCGTGAAGCACTCACAGCAAGTCCAATGCAACTTAACTGTACTCAAAAGACAATCTGGGAGGGCTGGCTATCGCTCAGATGAGAGAGTGGCCATTCTGTTGGGAGCTGGCTATAGGGAGGGCTCATTTAGGAGAGCTGCCGTTCTAATGATCGGAGGGTTGAAGACCGGTGGTTGAGCGCCTTTCTTGGCAGCTGCCATTGGTGTGTGAATGTGTACATAATTTCCCAATTGGTGTTATGAGAGTATTCAAAATCTAATCTGGTATTAAGCGTATTTTCATTCCTATTGCCAACGACTGTGATTCTCTGTTCGGCGGCGTTTGATTGAGACAGCATGGTGTTAGCGAGTGAGAGGCTGCAAGGTCAGTATCACACCCTGACAAACTCCCCAGGCCCACAGCCAAGTGCACAGTCTGAGCAGCTCCTCATTAGCCTCCCAGCCACCTTCACACCCCAACGTTTTTCCCAACAAGTGGGTGCTTGAAGACTTGAGAAGCTCAAACTCTGGCCACCCGCCACCAAGTATGACCTTGATGTGACGGACCTTCTTCATGAATTAACTTCTAGAATCGTGTTTGGTTATTCATACAATAATAACTAATCAGTCTCTTTTACTGATGATTAATTGATTAATCGGCTCATTTTCCCTTTCAAATCGGAATGATTATTAACCTGAAACACTGATTATTAAAATTTAAAAGCAATATTAATATTGCAAACAGCGGTTTCGCCATCTCCATGTATTGCTAACATTTCTATTTTTGTATTTATTGTGTTTTCATCCATTATGTGGCTTTGTGGGGCTTAACAGTATTCAATATCCAAAAGAATGGCCGGGGCCATGACACCGGGAATGCCAACTGACAACAAGTTAATGATTAATTGCTGTTGATTAATCGATTATCAAATTATTTGGCGAATATTTCAACAATCGATTATCATTGATTAATCGGTTGCAGCTCTACAATAGACATACATGGTTTTAGACAAATACACGCTCTAGTGAACACACATGATGAAAGAGTTGAGAAATAGTTGATATAGTAGCAGGGAGAAATACCTACTTACCTTTAACACAAAAAAATTAGCATTGATTGATTGCTTGAAGGTCCACCAAATATTCTTCACTGATGATGTTGTCATGAGTCGGCAAGGAATGGACCTCACTAGAAGTGCATCGTCCAGAGATCGCCCATCAACTGCGCCTGGGGGCACATTGTCCACGGGCCGCCCAGCTTCCAGCCGCACCTCGTCTGCCCTCATCTACCACTCTACATGAAGATGAGCACCTGCCCGAGGGTGGACGCGGTCCCAAAGCCCAAAAAAGTTACCTTTCATTCTTTATGTTGATTATATCTGACAGAGACCCAACATTATATACTGTTTTGTTTTCTGTCTGACATTAGACAGAAGTCCAATTCGCGCTGCCATTGAATTACGTGGGGTCCTCTGTTTTTTGCAATCACCCTATGATGTCTGTGTTATTTTGTGGCGCATTCGGACGGGAAAAGTAAACGTCTGTGTTATTTTGGGGTGGCTGATTCGGACGGGATAAGCAGAAGTCTGTATTGTGACGCATGTGCCGTAATTTTGTTTACCACACGGACATGCACGTACACAAACTTCACTCACACACTGCCGCACACGTGCGCATGTATTAACAAAGTTAAACAAATTCAGAGTTTAATTTTAATGTATTGCATGGTTAGTGCATGGAAAACTTTTGCTTATTCCCCGTGCATGCACTCGGGGATATGTGCTCCGGCATCCGCATATCAGTGGTGCGCCACTAGACAGGCGTGCCCCCCTGTTCCACTGATGCGCACGATGCGGACTACTGTCTATCCATCTGAGGTGGGGACAAGACTGCCGCTTTTACGGACAGCCCCATTTCATTCCCGTATCAATTTATTGAACACACACGCACACACACACACGGTACGTCATAAAGTCGTGCGTGTATGATGTGCGATGAAATCTATCGCATGTTCCTCAGAAATGCGGTTTGTATTCTCTGCATCATCCTGCACCATTCAGGAAAAGACGATAGAAGCGTAAAAACACAGAGGACGTCTGTTTTTCCCAAATTACGGCAAGTAATTCGCTCCGGAATTTTTACATCCTAAAACACAGAGATCCTGCATTCGGCCGGCAAATTCAACTCAGACATCCTCTGTGATTATCTCGAATCACCAGGGGTCCCCAGGTGAAACATATCCAGCGCGAATTGGACTTTAGTCAACGCAATCCTCTGCCTTCAGCCTGACCTCCAGGACTCCACCAGCACCCAACTCCGTACCGGTGAACCAAGACATTCACCTGAGTACCTCGTCTAACGTCGACTGAATGGAACTTTGACAGAAGCTGTATTAGATAGTAGAATTGTATATATCACCAGCCATAAAGGCAATATTTACTTAATATTCATTTTACCTCAATTCAAGGGTTTTCAAACTCTCCTCTACATGTCGTTCTCTCGGCCCTGAATAACGACAGCATTGAATCGTAACAGATAGCTGAGCACAGCAGTTTGTGATGTGCAAAAATAAGCTTCTATACTTTCTAGGAACATTTTTGATCACAATTACCTACCTTATTTTAAAGTGTTTTTTTTAGGTTTGTTATTCGTACAGAAAACATGCACATGTCTAGTTGTGTTTGAAAAGGTACTCTTTTGTAAAGGCGACACTCAACATGCAAAGGTCAGGCATTTGTCGTTTGAAAGAGGCCAAAATGACGTCTTCCTACCGTAACAAGATTCCCACCATCCCTTTTTACCAAGCAAACTGTAATGTATTTTACATATTTTAATATGTACTTGTAAGAGGATCTAATTACTGTTTCTCGGTAATATGAGTGCAGAATTTGATGTGACGTACGAATCCAATACTGCGCAGGTCCTCATAAAACCTTCAGCCAGATTTGGCTCCGCGTTTCTGGAGTGCCTCGTTCTAGTCCCGAGGAAGGGTGTGCATAGTTAGCTTCATTTAGCGTTGCTTTACACCTTGAACAAGAATGCGATTTTCTTTTCTCTCTGATCTGATAGCGCGTGAATGCCCCATGACCACATTCATTTACACCTGGCATTCGTCCGGTGGCTCCGCTGACCCGGGCAGCGAGATCAAATTGCGAATCTTGTGGATATGCTCGAACATCCCTGACTGCATTTCGCAGCTATTACATAGGCGCGAGGCATGGTAGACCCGACCACAAGCAGATTGACGGTGGGCAAGAATCAGCCTCATGCAGCTTGTTGGGTATCGGGTGCGTGGAACTCGACGACTGCCCGCTGCGCCGGTGGGCGGCTGCCTGCGTCATGGGGGGCTTGGACGCCAAAGTCCAATGGATCTTTCCACAGCCTCTTGACCTCAACTCTCCAACATATTTTGGAGTTGTTTTAAGCGATGCTGCAATAGCACCCGATACTAAGCCGGGCTTACACGTTCGTCTATATGACCATTGGGGATCATGCCAATCTTATTCTATTTAGTCCTTTTTTGTGATAGGACCAGGGCTTTATTTGAGGGAGAGCAAGGGGAAACAGCTCTAACATACTAACATACTATGTTAGTATACTAGTTCTCCCACCCCAGAGCTACTTGTCCTCTTGGCTCTCACGTGACAAATTACGCAGTGGATAGGACACAGACATTAATTAACTCTACTGTAAACTAGAAAAAATATATTAATACAATTGAACGCTCTCAAACTCAAACTTTATTTATGTATATAGCACATTTCATGTAGAGCAACACAGAGTTTGTTACAAGGACAAAACAAAGAACCCTACAAAAGCCAACCATTGTTGCAGCAAGACACGTTTCACTGTACATCAAACATTCTATACAAATTATATTTAAGTGCTATACAATATAAATAATAGGGTATTGAATGTGCTGTCAAGGAATTGAGAATTGGAACCTTTGGATTTGTTTGGCTGGAAGTGATGAAGCAAATGAAAAATACATTATTTTGAATAAAGAAATACAAATAAAAATGTTTTCGGCTTTTGAGAGAAGATCACATCATGCAATCTTTACATGGAAACCTTAAAGACTTGGAGAAAAACGTAAGACACACGCAATGGATACAAACAATACACATGTACACATGTCTATTTTAAAAGGAAACAATACATCCTCTAAGTAGAGATTAAAGGACTTGGTGGTACGGGTAAAGCAAGGGGAAGAGAGAAAGAGAGAGGTCGCGAAGGGGGAGGGTGATTGAGAACAAAAGCAAAGGGAGAGAGAGAGGGAGAGGGGAGAAAGGGAGAGACAGACAGAGGGAGAGAGAGAGAGAGTGGGAGAGAAATGGTGAGGGAGAGAGTGAGGGGAGAAAGGGAGAAACAGAGAGAGAGAGAGAGAGACAGAGAGAGCGTGTGGGGAGAGAGAGAGACAGAGAGAGGGGGAGAAAGGGAGACAGAGAGAGAGAGGGAGCAAGAGTGTGAGAGAGGGAGAGACAGCGAGGGAGAGCAGGTGGTGCGCGAGGACAGGTGGACACATGGCCTCTACACACACACACACACACACACACACACACACACACATTTTTCCAGCACACGCATGTGTGCTGGAAATGTGGCATGTACGTGACCTGTGCATGCATTTCTGTTGCAGCAATGACCTTGACATGGCCGCGCACTGTGATGTCACAGACCAGGACATGTTTACATTAAGAATCCATTATTCTTTTTAGACACAGGCAGCCAGGCTGAGCCCAGAGTGTATGCATGGGCATGTGGCCATGAGTGTGTCTCTGTGTGTTTTATCGTAACTTGTAACAACTTACATGAGCAACTTACCACTTAGAAGTACTTACAAAGTAACAGTCTTCGTTGCTATGACGTTATTTCCTTTGCCAAGTAGGTAATGTCTTCGGTTTCATATGTTTGATGATTTGTTGGGTTGTTCAACTGACAACAAATTCCTAAAAAAGTTATTCACAGATTTTCATGAAATTACCAGATGTGGGTATCATTCGACAGATTTTAATTAAACTTTTACCAGAGGTGATATTGGCCCAATCAATAAATAATCTATAAAAGATCGACATGCGGGAAAACTCCTGTGATTCCAAATTTGGACTGGCCCGATTGGAAGTGTGTGTATGATCATCACCACCCAACAGCGGCAACAGATCGATAAAGCAATCTATCAGCGTGGCAAGCTTAGGAGATAAGGGTTAGGTCACCAGTACCAGGCACCAGCTGGCATCACCACAGATGTCCTGGAAGGCGTGGAGGGCATCATATTTCACTATCTGCTTCTAGCAGACTGTGCACCAACATGGGTCATCCTTCTCTAGCGGTGCCGATCCAGAGTTGTTCTGTTTAGGGTCGGTAGGTTGATGTTAAACGGTCGTATTTGGATACACAGTGATTGAAGGGACATTAATAGGCTGATAGCCAATTACCAAAGGCAAGCAACTGGTATTTTATACTAGGCTGTAGGTAGTGACTGGAACACGACGGTGCTCTCTATCTCAGCCCCTCCCATGATCCGTGAGCTCTCAGCTCCCATCGTGCGTTGTGTGTTGTCTTAGGTATACTGCAGCAACCTATGGAGGTCATTTTACACCCATTACACTAACCATTGATAGATGCTGATGCATCATTATTTGGGTTGTCTGCCTCTGCTTCTTTTTACCTTCTACTTATTCTTCAAAGCATAGCCCACGTTGCTGATTTGAACGAGAGGAGAGCTGTTCGCGTCAGCTCTTGCCTCGGTTGCTATATTCACGCCATGTAGCTAACTTCACCCACAAACCATCTACACTTATCCCCTGCTTTTCATTTAAGGCCCAAAGTTGTGAATATGTTGTTTCCAGACCCTCAGACGGATGTTTACACTTCAGCATTGTTGATTCACTCATTTCGCTATCATTCAAACAGAGAATCATCAAAACATTGTGCAGGATTGGCTCTTCTTAAGCCAGGGAAGACATCCACAAACACAGAAACAGACAAAACAAAGCTTTGCTGTTTAGGTTTAAAATCCACTAGAGTTCCCATCGCTGTGGTCTTTGAAAAGAGAGATTCTCACAACTTCCATCAGATGCAACCTGTCTGAAGCATTCAGACAGGCCTTCTGTTACTAATGATAACGTCACACAAGCGCTGATAGCTGTCTATATTTGGATATGAATGTAAACAATACAAATATACAGTGTTAACCCTTAGGCACTTTTAGGACGCGTTGAGTCCTCATGAAAAATGATGCAGAAAGCATCCTACACACCCATGAGCATGATCACAGCCAAAAGTGGCACCTAAGGGTTAATATATACTTGGGCACTAAAATTGAAAAAATAACAAAATTAATGTTGGAGCTACCATGCTATGGACCTCTTCAAAAACCATACAGCTCTTGGCTGATCTGCAAATTAAAATGTAGAAAAGATTTTGTTGAAAGCAGTTGGGCTCTTGCGAACAAGATATCTCAACATGTTTTTCTATGTAGCATTCAAGAATATTTGTCTCTGTCTGTTTTTGTGTTCATGTGCATGTAGTGTGTTTGATTGTATTTCATGAGTGTATATTTATGTATATACAAGTGTATATATTTGCATCTGCTGTGTGACTTGCGTGTGGGAAGGTTTTTGTGTGTATGTTGGATGTGTGTATGTTTGTTTGTTTGTTTCTATGTTTGCATATGCTTGTTTGTGTGTGTGTGTTTTGTTGCATGTCGTGAAGCAGAGAAAGGGGAGACAGAGGAGGAATGTGTGTGAATGAGTTCAAGTTCACAGACCTACAACGTTCAGAACCCTCCCTCCCTCCGCCCCCATCACCCCCATCCCTCTGTTCACCCCAACACACACTCACCCGCCTCACCCACCAACACACCCTTGCCCCCTCTCCTTCCCCTACGCCGGTCGAAGCCTTAATCCGTGCCACCTGCTCCGCGAAAGAATGCCAAGTTAAATTTACAACAGCAAGCATGGAGAGAGTGTTTTAATTGGAGATAGCCCCTGTGACATCTGGACAATATAATACCCTTGTATGAATAATTCAGACAGCTGAGTGTTTGTGTGTGTGTGCGCGGCTGCGCGCGCACATGTGTGTGTTTTTATTGACGCTTTCTTGTGCCTTCATGTTTGCCTGAGCCGTTCTGTAATGTTTTTTTTTCATAATGGGGGGGATCTTTGTGAGATTGTGAGGTTTCAACGTTTGGTGGTTACCAACAGGTGTGTGAAATGTGATCTTGTGCTCTCTCTCCCTCTCTCTCTTTCTCTCTCTGTCCCACTCACACACAAACAGCGTGACGTACCCTTATAAATCGACGTCACGTCCGAGTGGTTGGGCACAGAGCCAAGCCGATGTTTTGTAGCAAGGCAGAAAAAAAATTACGTGTGAACTTGCAAGTGTCACGCTGTATAATCGTTATCTTCATCATCATCATCATCATCACTCGCGTAGTCTGGCTGACCGTTGGGGCGCCAATGAAGACTTTACAACCAGTCTGTCGTCAGCCACTTGCATGGTGTCACTCAGCCTGCAACTTGTCCACTCTTGGATGTTTGGGGGTAAACAGGATCAACAAATCAGATCACCCTGTTTTCATCATCCTCTGTTAGAAGAGTTCATTCCGAATCAAAATTATTTTTGTAAATAGCCACAAGGCAACATTGCTTGTGATTTTGTGCTCATGTTGCTCGTTTGTTGAGTTGAGATATATTTTGTGGTCACCAAACATGAAACATCTTCTACTGAATTCCTCTGCTCGCCGCAGCCGCCTCTGTTGCTGTTTGAAGATGATCCTTTACTCAGCGGCCTTCGCACCACTCAGACAAAGCGCTAACTTATGGTTGGAAGCCAGCTTACACCCCCCCAACCGCCCTCCCATCACCTCCAATCCTCCCTCAGTTCCCCTCGCGCCGGCGGCTCTGCGACCTTGCCAAAAGACTAATCCACTTGAAGCCAATTACACAACTATTATTGTGATCGCCCTCCCAAACATGACAATAGAGTTACCTCATAGGGGTCGGTCTGTCACATCGCCTCGCTCTGTTTCTCTTTGTCTGTCATGCGTGTTCTTTCTGTGTCACAGTGAGTCTTAACCAGAGATGGGCAGTAACGCATTACATTTACTCAGTTACAATTCTTTTGAGTACTTTTTAACTTTTGGATTACTTTTTTCACGAGTTACTTTCTACTTTTACTCAAGTAAATTTGAGGTGAAAAAAAAGTACTTTTTACTGAGATGTCTCTGCCTTTAGCGACACCCGTTGGGAACTGTTGGCACATATGTTGATGTCATATCTCTCTCTTGGGCGCTTTCTCTCTCGCTCGCTCTCTCTCTCGCTTGCTCTCTTGGTGTCTCTCGCTCTCTCTCTCTCCCACTTGGTCTCTGTCTCTCTCTCGGGCTCTCTCTCGGGCGATCATTTTTTTTTCCATTCGTTTTTTGAATTCATTTTTTAAAATGAAAGGTACTCAGTACTTTCGCTACTTAAGTAACTTTTTTGTGGCATACTTTTTTATTTTTACTTGAGTAACTATATGGATGACTACCTTTTACTTTTACTTGAGTAATATTTTGCTGAGGTAACAATACTTTTACTTAAGTAATTTTTATGGCTACTCTGCCCATATCTGGTCTTAACCCTCTGGTGACCATGCCTGGAACAGGCTCTCTTTTAGGTGATTTACAATGTGTCAAATGTTCATGGATAAAACCTGTGAAACAAAATCATTGCTATACACATTTTGGCTCCTTTTTTATCAAACTAGCATAGCTATCAGCCAAAACCTTGCAGAAAATGTCTTGGCCTTTCGTAGTGAAGTTTTAGAATTAAACATGAGACAATAATAAAAAAAAAGACATGAACATTTTTTCCCATGTGAATGATATGAAATACTTTGTAGATTTTCAAGTTTTGAACTTTTTATATCAAAATAACCCTAGTTCAGTCTACATTTAAGTGGGGATGATTTAAACACACACACACACACACACACACACACACACATCATTATTAAAGTTTTTCATGTTATTTTCTAATTTATTTTTTTACCTTATTAAACATTCTTCTAAAATTCTATAAAAAAATCAGTATATAAATAAATGTGTGTGCTATGATATGTGAAGGTTTGTGA
>OMKY01086500.1:4226-27978 GCA_900302395.1 Bregmaceros cantori | reverse complement strand
ATCATTTGGCATGCTCCCTGACTTATTTACCGATCCTGATCGGGACAAAATAAGAAGTCCCAATCTTTGGGAAAAAGTCTGCTCGGCCACCGATCACCGATCTGAGGATCGGCTCAGTGCACCTCTCTCTGCCGCATGCCTATGTTGTGAATAGAAATACAAAAAAAATTATTAGGTGGAAATCACCACAACCCAAATCAAAAATTGCTTTGTTGTTATAATAAACAATGCACAGTATAGAGACGTTTTCCCTTCCTGCGAAATACAGGGGGCTGGCATTTGTTCTGCTGCGTGTAACGCACTTCCTGTGTCTGTATATGTCCCTATGTAAAGTGATCGTAGTGGACGAAAGTGGATGAATTTGTCACACAAAAAACGCACAATGTTTCAAAGATCCGCTTACTACTGCTCACTCTGATGAATTACACATCATCCACCCGCTTCGCTCACCGTTTTACACAAATATTGATGAAATGCACTCGAAATTAGACTGGAAGTTACACACCAATGTAGTCACATGTTCTTCTGGACCAATGGGATAGCAGCATCCACTGGTAATTCCAGCTTTAATGAGTAAATAGAACGGGTTGCACAGTTATTTAATCATGCGTTTGTGGGGCACAAGAGCATTTGGGTGTGGAATAGCACACCGCAAGTTACCACCATCCTTTTAAAATAATGCGGTACGTGTGTGCTCCCGCCGATTGGACATGTTGAAAAATAGTCTAAAACACGGGAAACTAAATGGTACCAGAAGTGGCGAGCATAGACGGGGGTAGTTAAGGAAGTCAATCGGAAATGGGTCAAAAACTTGTCTATATCATGCACTGCTCCTGACGACAACTGTGAATACAGATGAAGCATGTCTAGGTAGCAGGACGTCTCAAGCAAAGGAGATACCGTGCTAGCTCTGTGACGCAGTCGGCAAAACACCCGCACTAAGCACACATTTATACCCTGCGTATACGGACGCTTTCATTCGCTTCCGTAGGGAGTTTCATCCATCAGCAATATCACAAGAAACGCGTGGGGGCACCGCCCTCCATTTTTTAATGTACATCTGTATACAGACGGCGGGAGCACAGCTGGAACAACGGATAGGCACATTTCATCAGTCTCTGTAGGGGGCATTAATTAGGGCTTAGAAATGGCTCTTGTGGAGCTTGCCTTGTCATGGAGGTCGAGCAGCAGGTCTCTGATGATGAGCTGTCGGTCGTCTGCGGGGATAAGGTCGGCAGGGCAGGCGGTGAGCAGCGTCTCCACCAGACTCCTCCAGGACTGCAGTGCGTGCCGCTTAGCGCTGAGGCTACGGCGAACCTGGTTCCTCTCCACGACCTGCTGCAGGATGGAGTTCACCTCCTGGAAGCAGAGGGGGCGATACTGGTTTAGTCCGTTACTGAAATTAACTCATGTCACGCTGTAGGACTGCAACAACGATTGTAAGTTAGTCATGTTTCCCTCGATTGAGGTGTATTTAAGAAATTGAGGATTTATTTTTTTCAAAACGCAAGCACAGAGATCACAGGGATTCACAAACTGAACATTGACAGCTGCTCATTTCATCATAATAGGGGTTAAATGATTTTGAACAAAACAAAATGTCACGTCAAATAAAACTAATGGAAAAAGACAAACCTCCATCAGAAGAGGCCTCTGACCAATGGCTGCCATTCCCTGAAGGGCGTTGACTTCAGCAACTAGAACCCGATGGAGCAGCTGAAAAAAAGACAGGATTATAAAAATAGAATTACCTATCCAACCAAAACAGAGACCTGCAATTGCATTTTTCTATGTTGGCCGCAAATTATGCCGCTATAAGATATATATAAAATTAGTATAGTATACGGTTTTATTGCCAATACTACAATTTTCATGTGTTATTATATTTTAACTATACCAGGGTGCTGATCAATGTCTGAAGATAAATTCCTTGTCTGTCTGTATTCACACCCTCACAGCAAAGTGATTGTGATTATGAGGAAGTTATTTATTCACAGAAGTACTACAAAAAAGTATGATTATTGCAGCAGACATCAGTCAGGACTTTTTCTTTTAGTTTTCTGAGAAAGTACAGCTCATCTTCATTTTGAAGCTTCGTATGTTCATTGTTGAGTTCAATCATGAGTGAAAAGGGTCGGCACTGAAAGGGTTAAAATTTATTTTGAACATTGAAGAGTGCTTGATTCATCAAATCAAATTTTTGGTAGAAAAAAAAATGTGAAAATGGGCATCAACACAACCAAAACTCATCGCTCGCAGTTCACGCTTGTTGGTCTGGCAGGGGTCGAGAAAAGGGAGGATCCAAATCAAGTTATCAAATCGCAGCACAGTAGGCGTGACAAGTGGGGCGTACCAAACTACGCCCTCGTCTCGTCTCGCACAAAGCTCCGCCTTCACAGGGCTTGTTCCAGACCCAACGACCGTGAACGGCGAGCGATGCGTAAAAGATTTGTTGGTTCTGGCTTGCCGGGCTACCTCCGAGTTCTGACCTACCTTGACGTTGCACACGGTCAGTCCCTGTTCGTTGACCTGTTCACAGTTGGTGATGACTTGCTCGATCTGAGCGCGCTCAAAGAAGTCGAGCTGCAGTAGCTCAGGGATGTCCTGACTGAACTCGATGGCATCCAACACACACAGGAGCTTCCTGCGCACTGTTCATCACCACACAAAACACCAGCATCAATACAGTAGGGCTGTATGGTTTTGTTACAAGTTTATGATATATTGTTTGTTTTGTTCGTGGGTGGGTATAGAACATTTTAAACATTGTATTACTAAAATGGCAGTAAAACTAAGCATGTTTTATTTGTGTTTTTTTTAACAACAATGCACATCTTCCATTTAATGTCTTTATGGCAAAGCCTTTAAGAAGACACATCATCTGTATTCACTAACAAGTTTACATTGATGCGCTCAAAATGCAGTGTTTTCGCTTTCAAGCCAGCGAACAGACAAAGACGAGACTGCACAGCTTTTACATTCAAAGTGCAATAATCACACAAAAAACACCTGACCTTTCCCATGCGTTCTTTGAATACGGCGGTGCGCTTCCTTGCGGTGTTCCTTTTAACTATTTCGATTAATCGTTCAGCCTTGATTTACACTACAAATTTCAAACCACTGTCTTTCTTATTCTTTGCTTGGAGTAGGGAAAACATATATTCTGCCATCAGGGCAGTTCAACAGAAAATACTGAAGAGACTAAAGGTTTAAAAGAAATTGAATGTTCCCTAGAATGTGAATCTATGATTTCATAGATTTCCATGTCCTGTTACGTAAACATGAACAAAATTTTAAATTTCAAGATGAAAGACATTTAAGGAGGCCAGTAATGCTGAATGTGTATATGCACATGGAAGACATATTGTTTAAAGCTGTGCATATACTTTGTGCGTGCACATTAAATAGTTTGCGTTAAATATTAAGGTGCAACAGATTTTTGCTAAAAGATTATGTGTATATAAGCTAGTACAATTGATAAGTCAACAAGTATAATATATAGCTGCAAAGCGACACAAACCTTTGGATGAAGAGTCAAACTGGAGAAAACCACACACAGATCTGCTCTCTTGTTCCATCCCCAACTCTCCATCTACACAGAGTGGACAAGGATAGGTCAGTGACTTGGACTAGAGTCACATGTATCTTTACAATAGGTTCATGTGGTGGAAAAAGTCATTTGTCAGGCTCATGTTGTCACTCAGTGTGCCTTTTCAAATATCAATCACATTGATGTTTGTACTCCAAGGGCAAACTTAAAGTGTGTGTGTGTGTGTGTGTGTGTGCGCGCGCGCGCGTTTGGGGGATATCCCTTTAGCATTCGGCGATGACTGCATACTTCTAGTTTCAATTTCTCATTCATTTCCTTGACTTTTATGTTTTTTTTCTTGACTTTTAATGCATTGAATGGATGTACCTGAGCAGGTCATTAGGTGTCCGTGCGTACCTGAATGCTGCATGGGCGGCTGGTCGTCCAGCAGCAAGCTAACGAGCCGCTGAGTGTGTGAATGCTGGCGGTTCAGTGAAGTCACACGCAGCTCGATGGCCGCCGTCTTCATCAGCCACGACATCTGGGACAGAGCTGCAATAGGATTGCCTAAGAGACGACATTTAGTAGAGTTGTAGTCTCAAGCATACATACATAAATTCATCCACAAGGTGAAATGTACTTCTTGCATGAGAAATAACCAAATAGTCCATATCAGTCGTGGTTGCCGCGTGCACGTTGTAAAACAGAAAGTTCTTGTCATGACCAAAACTTCAAACTTCTCACAATGAGATCATTTAATCTTTAAATCCTAATAATATGATAAAATGTGCAGAAACATAATTTCCCTTTTTCTTTTCTATTTTAAAAAAAGGGGAGAACATTTCTTGCACTAGAAACCAGCAAACAAATTCCTTTTTTTACAGTGATGTGAAAGCCAACCAAAAGCCTGTTTTGTGGATAAGGAATAATCTCGTAATAATAACAGCAGACGGCACCTGCTATTATTGTATGCAGTTGCTACGTGCCAAATGAGATGATTCACCAACGCCAATAAGGGGTTGGGCCTAAGGACATTGGCGGGAGCGGAACAGGGAAGTGAGAGGGAGAATCTCGGATGCTGGAACCGTGAAGGGACGATGGGTGTCCCGGTCTGTAACTGCCTGGGCCAATTGCTGAATAAACCCTGGGGAATAAATCCACACCGTCTGATCTTTGGAGAACCTGGTTAGATGACCTTTGATGATTTGTTGATCTTGATTGATCTTGTTTTGTTCTCCGCTTTGTTTTAGCAATGAAAACAGATACAAATGTGTTTTGTCTGTAGGAGCTTACTGGGCAGGGAGAAGGGGATGTGCATGAGGTGAGAGAACAGGAAGTCTTGGCCACTCCTCAGATAGCGCATGGTGGGTCCAGACGTGTCTGAACATGCACACAGCTGGTAGATGACCTGCACAAGCACACAGCGTCCATTTTCCAGGATTATTATTAGATATGCCGGCGGTATGCCCCTCTCCACTCCAAAGCGGTGCATACGCTGGGAAAAAAAAACTTGCCGATTTCTTAAAATCGATTAATCTGCGTGCAACTTATCGTTGCATGCCTAGTGTAGTCCAATAATCATCACAATTGTAGAATACAATGGAAAAAAAAAAGACAGTGGATGCAATTAGATAAATACATAATGTCAAGTCGCACCGCAAGTCATGTGGCGGTATGTTTACCTGGTAGCAGAGCTCAGCCAGGTGAGGTGCCTGCTTGCTGAGCACGGGGCCGGACCTTTTCTCACTTCCCCGCTGCAGCAGACTGAGGATGGCATGCAGGCAGGTACGTGGGCAGCCCAGCACACCTGGAAACACAGGAGACGCATTACCTGCTGCACTTTCAACTCAAACCTGGGATAAATTACTGTATGTATTTTTCTTAGCAAAACTTAAGAGACAGAAAAGAAACATCAACATACATATATATATATATACACATATACATACATACATACATATACACATACACACACACACACACACATATATATATATACATACACATATATACATACACACACATGTAACCAGTGGTAGCATAGTGCTTATACAGTTTGCATCCAACATTCTGCATCGTGAGCAACATTTTGCCACCTCTTAATTAGGATAGGAGCCCCCAGTTGACCACAGCTCAGAGTCTTGTGAGCATGGTGATGCTAGTAATATGTTGTGATTTTAATGCCTCAACATGGAACAGAGAGGTCAAGATGTGTCGTACCAGGGTCCTGGAGGTTGGTGGAAGAGGCTGGTTTCTTCAGCTCGTAGCCCAGCAGGTAGAGGGCCAGGTTGGGGGGCTTCAGCTCCAGGGAGGTGATGAGCAGGTGCAGGATGTGCACCTTGGTCTCGTGTCGGATTCTCGCTACTTTTTTCAGCGCGCCCAATTCTATGTGCACAAAAACAGACCTTCTGGATGTTCTGATGTCACCGATTTAGGGCAATGGGTATCAAATCAGTTTCTGCCACAGCTCAATAGTATTGTCCAACACGCCTTAGATGTGTCAAGTGGCAGTGATGTGACATTAAGCGCCAAAATGTAACATAATGTGGATTGAAAAGGATTGATAGTTATTTTTTTCGCAACAACACCCGTGCCTGTGAAATAAGTCACTGGCTGTGTTCGAAATCTCTCCCTATCACCTACTCCCTACCCCCCATATAGTGCAATCACTTATAGTCCACCCAACAGCAACGGCCAAGATTTCGGACACTAGAGTTGGTGCCGTCAAAATTATTATAAAATATAATTTAGACATTTTTTTATTATAAAATTCAACAATCATCAGAAAAAAATCAAAAGTACTTACATTTATAACTACTTGCCGCAGTCGGTCGCTATTTACTCCCGCCGAGTCATTTTTATTAAGTTTAGGTCATTTTTAAAACGTCTCGCAATGCATTATGGGTTATATTGCTCCGTCTAGGGTACATCCGATGCTCACTACTTTTTGCGGTGCATTGTGGGATACTTTCAGTGCACTATATAGGTTACATGGAGAATTCGGACACCCCTACAAAATGGCGTGCGCCCCATATAGTGCACTATATAGGGGATAGGGAACGATTTCGGACACCATATATGAGCTTCAAAATGGACAGAGGGGGCCCAGCGGAAACGGTGAATTTCATCCATACAGTATGAAGCAGGCCTGATTGTTTCTGAAACTCAAAAAGGGATTTAAAATTATGACAAACCTTTGTCTTTTGCTGCCAACTCCTCTGCCTCGTCGTTGTCCAGACATTCTACAAAGCCTGCCATGAGTTTTCCACTGATAGTCTGCAAAAGACAAAATAATTAATCCTTGAGTGGGCTGCAAAGCTAGTACAAAAAATAAGAAAAAAGAACGACAGTTTTCAATACGTGTAGCAATATGAATATACAATAAAGGAAATGAGGGATGATTGAAATAAGTTATGAACACCTGATCATGGGTGAAATCTCCCACCAGCCGGCTCTGAATGTTTGGGTAACGGGCAACATGTCTGAGGATTTTGGCACTCTGGAAGGCAGCTTCCGGATTCGAGCTCCCGTGGTACAAATAGCTAAATGTAACAAGGACAGGACACAGCGTTAGATCATAACATTACTACCATACAAAAGATGGACAGTCTGTCAGACAAAAAAAATCAATACTTATGTAAGTCAACATGATTGGCCTGATGCATGAGACATGTTAAAAGACCCTTAGCTTAGTGAGCCAAAAATGACAGTTATCCGTTATGTGCAGCAAGAAGGAAGAATAGAAATGGTATATGGACAAAATGCAGATTACAAATGTCCTGTTTATTTTGCTGCCATTACTTGTGTTGCTAATATTTCTGTAGAAATGTTTACAGAAATGTTAGCACATTTTCCATAATTTACATTTACCCATAATTGTAGTTTTTAAATTATGATTTAAAACTACAAATGTTAAAATAATGAATATATTCTTAATCCTTTCAGTGCACACACAGCCATGGCAAGATATCTGCACCGCACTCATATACTTAAAAAGTCCACAAAAAATAATTTCTGCAAGACCACAGGAGAAATGCTTAGTAGTAAAAGTTGATGGAAGGGTAATTTTGTTGTGTGTTCAATGACCAGTTACAATTTCATGAAACATTTCATAATTCAATGGTGTTCATTGAGACAAGAAAAAAAAGACAGAGGGCCAGGAGTTAATTATTTAGTTTCAACCATTAACCTGGCGATGTTGACGATGTGGTCGGCCCGGCGGGTCTGGGAGCTGACCCCCTGCAGCAGCTGCTCTAGGGGGGAGACCAGCAGCGAGGCCTGGCTCTCTCTCAGCAGGTCCATGAAGGCAACCTCCTTCTTCAGGGTTAGTTCCAGCAGACACAGGCAGTGCAGCACTGCCGACTCCAAGTGCTTTTTGCCTGCACACACAAAACAGACTTGGGTCATTCAATTCACAATACCCATTGGTTACTATTTGAAGGCCATATATTAGTAAACATTGTGAGGCATAAGAAAAATAAAAACAAATACATTTTAATGTTGTCATTTTTACATTTGAATATGTTTATTTTGTTTCAAAAATACAAACTATTTAACTTTTCATCACATTTAGGAATCAGCCGTCATGCAAAAAAAAATTGATATCAAAACAAAAGTTCAGTGAAAAACGCATCCTACGGGCATGATCACAGTCAAAATGACCCTCAAATGAAATGGACACAATAATTCCTCAGCACCTAGGGGTTAACTATGTTTTTAATTCTCGTTCCATATCTTTACAAACAAAAAAATCTATGGCTCCATCGCGTGTGGGCTGCGCTACTATCAAGCAGCTGTGTTCACTTCCCCAATACCATTTAGCCTGGCGAGCCAGAACCAATGAATCGTCCACGCATCGCACGCCGCTAGATTGTTGTGGGCGATGAGAGACGTGGGAGGAGTTTGGTATGGCCGACGCAAGACGTGGGCTTCACACTTCCACGCCTCTTTTCCCACCTGGTGCACTGTGACTGGATAACACGATTTGATTACTTTTTTTGACAGAGATTTTACCAGACCCAATGATTGCGTGATGTGTGGAAGATTTATTGGTTCTTGCTCGCCGGGCTAAAAGCCAATCAAAATGTACTTGAGCATGCCTGGCGGCCAATAGTGTGGCAATATAAGGATGCCCCAAGGTCTCTCACCAGGGAAGGGTGCGTAGGTGTTGAGCTGGCGGACTCCCTCGTCCAGCAGGCTGAGACAGAGGGCCAGCGTGGGGGAGTCGTTGAGCAGGTGGAACATCAGGCTGTGTCCGGGGGGCTTGTGGGCAGCTACCTGCTCGCCGTGCAGCTCCACCATCTCCTGGACAAAGTGGGCGGGCTGGGGCTCGTACTCGCGCAGCAGTTTGTGGAACACCTCTAGGACGCAGTCAGCGACCTCCCACTGGTACAGAGAAAGGAAGAGGAAATAAAAATGGTGGTTATAGAGCGCCCCCCCCATCCGCTCTACATCGTCTCTGACTCTTCATCCCAGTTTCCGATTTAATCCTGTCACAATCGCTGTCAATAAATGAAAAATGAATAAATAAAGAGCACTCACCTTCTCGGCAGCATGGCGGTAGGCCCTGGTGGGGAAGGCCAGGAACACAGAGTCCCGCAGGAACCCCAGGTATGGCTCGAACCCCGGTGCTCGCAACCCGGCCCCGAGGTTGACCGGCAGGCTGCTCTCCACCAGAGAGCTGATGAGGTGGCAGAAGGCCCGGGTCATGGGGTACTCCTCACTGCTCGACTCAATCTCATTCAGCTCCACCTGCACGGAGGCAACAGTTTGACTTCAAACATCCAGGATTGTCATAATAATTGGAGATAAAGACACACCTACACACATGCTTATTTTGTGGTGTCGATTCTAGAAAAGAACAAAATAATATTCTTGAATAATATGCAAATTCTGTGCCATTGACATCCCAAATGTCAAATTGTTATTCTTAAAAAGAAAAAAAAGGAACAGAAATGAAGTCAGAATTTTTATCTTCCTTCCAGCCTTTTTGGACAAGCGCTGTAGTGGCTGGTCTACCCCGATTAATTATAAAATGAGAGTCCAATTTACATTTTATACAGCATTTTTAACATCTAAATTCTAAATTCTGTGCACTAAAGCAATAAGAAATTCAACCAGTAAGCAAAAATACCTCGATCCCAGCTGCTTGTTTCTGCCCAGGGTCTCGGACAGTCTGGAGAATCTGAAAACAAAAATTATTCTATTTAATTTCACAGTGCATACAATTCAACAGGTTTTCATCTTGGTCTTCTTAAACTAGATGACAGAAGTCAACCGATGTAACATGTGTTCTGTTCATTGCCCGACACTAGGAAAGCCTTCAAGAGCCTTCACTCCAATAACCTACAAGCCTTCGTAATGAAGGTAGAAGGAGTCGTTTTTACTTACGGTACCTTGACAGATTCAAGCGTTCTTTTGTGCCACTTGTTATAGGTAGGGTGACTGCATGCATATATGTACATTGTTTTGTTTCTCATATATGTTTTTGCACCAATGTTTTGTTGTATTGACACTGTTTGTACACAACCGCCTGTACACCCAGAATTAATTTCCCATTGTTGGGACAAATTAACACTACTAATAAAATGGATCATCAAAGTTCTAACTTCTCAGTGCGAATGAATAGCATACGTAGTAGGTGTGAGAAACTGGAGGTTGCTGCATTAGAATCACACAACGCAATATGATTGGATATGGAAGCACATGACGTAGGCAGGTGGAGTTCCCAGCATGCAACAGGAGCATGGAAAACGGAGTTGCTATGTGAGGGAGTGAACACCATGACCTAAGCGTCTGTGCGATAGGACAGTGTATATAAGCAGGTGGTTGCCCTACGGTAACTGGCTGTACAGCCTATTACTGGCGAAGCAATCACTGTCTTTGTATAGTCGATTATTACAAGTTCACCGCCATTACACATAATTACATTTTCAGAGTGTACACCTAAAAAGAAACGTTCAGAATTTTGGCTTACTTGAGTGTATTCCAGGGACTGCCAGAGGGAGGCGGCAATCTCGGGCGACTTGCCGAAGGCAGCCAGGCAGCGCAGCAGCTCCGCCTTGAACACAGGGGGGACGCTGCACTGCAGCAGGCCCAGGACCACGATCACGGGCGTCCACTGGGGGTGTTCGCACAGGGCCAGGCGAGCGTTTTCACTCTGTGGGGAAGCAAAGTGTGCATATCACCAAACAACTCCCTATATAATGACAATATGATCATCCTATACATTTCCTAAATATGAAACAATTAATAGTAAAAATCAAGCTCTCTTTGGTGTGCTACCCCCACGGAATGCCTCCAGTCTCCAGCATAAAACAGAGTCTTGGCCTGCTCTTCAATTCTCCTTAAAGGAAAAAACGTCACGCTCCCTCCACAGCCAAAAATGAGCTTTTTCTCTTTATTGGTGTTGAAAAACGAAAATTTTTCACTGCATGGTTCATCAGCAATATTTATGTAAAAAAAAAAACAGTCCAAATCACATGGAGAGGCCGCACTCGACTAGGGAATAGGGAAGGCCCCCACGGCCATGAGACTGTCGATGTTTTTAAAAAGAAGCTCAAGACACAACAATATAACCTGGCTTATAAGTAGGATGTTGCATGAAAGGTGCTATATAAATAAATAAAGTTTGAGTTTGATTTCTATTTCGAAGGATGATTGACAGCCATATACTAAGTACCCAGGTAATGATGGTGGTGAGGAGTTGCAGAAAGGAGGTAAGTCCCTCCATCTCTCGCTGGGTGATGCCCCGGGTGGGCAGCTGGCGGTAGTGTGCAGCGGACTCTGGGTTGGGCACGTCCCGCCGTAGGTTCTCGTGGTACAGGATGAGGGAGTGGAAGAAATGCTCCCATGACACGTGACTCCCCGAGGCTCCCTGTATGTTCTCTCCTGACACAAGAGGCAAACAAAGTTTAAAACATTGTCATGACGTGATACATTGTTTGAATGCTGACAGTAATGTCATTGATCTTTTTCCAGTGTATGCTGATTCTGGCTCTGTGGCGCAGTAGGCTAGTCTCACACAGCAGTTGTGAGTCCGCTTCCCCACACAAAATAAGTGTGCTGCAGGTCTGCTCTCCCGCTCTCTAGTCCACCTTCATACCAACCCGGGATATACATTTAAATATCCAGGTTTGATAAATTACGCTGCATGTCCAAATGCTGCCATCCCGGTCTCCTGCCAAATTGTAGAATCCCTTGTGGCTCACAACTTTGCAACTTCCTGTGTGTCACGGCCAAAAATTTGGCCACAGTGGCAGGCAGCCCGAGCAGAGGACACTCCCAGTCCCAGCTACTGCTCATAAATGTGGTGAGGAGGATTATTAAACTTTTTATATCAAGAATGGAGAAGTGCCTTTCCAATGGCGGTTGGTGCACACATAAGTTCAGACTTCCCAGGACTGCCAAGTCATACGGGCCTACCGTGGTGGACTCCGTTGGTCTTGAGCAGACTGAAGCAGTAATGAGAACACTGTGGGCCGCTGGCCAGACCCTTCAGCATGCGCAGGTATGGGATGAATAAGGTGGGGGGCAGCAGGTCCCCCATCTGACGCACAAACTTGGATAGCACCACCTGAGGTCCACAAACAGATGTTGCTACACATGTACATTGGGTCTGGGCAAATCAGGCAGACGTTGCCCGTATAAGTGGCTGACCAATCAAAATTATACAAATCGAGACGGAGGGCGGAGTTTGGTGTAGGTGACGCGAGACATGAGCGGAGTTTGGTTGTCACGCCTCCACGCCGCTTGACTACCAATGTTGTTGAAGGCCGAATCCAGGTCTGGTAAACCGTTTCTAACAGTAATCTAATTGCATGGCTTTGCCACAGTCTGCCGTTGTTTACCTGCAGAACGGCCTTTACATGAGAAAGAATACCATGGGTCAAAAAGGGCTAGGGTGATCTTACAGAACACCAAAAAGGGGTTGGGCGAAAGACACCAGGAGAACCCCGGGAGTAGTTTAAGTGTGCTGGAGAGAGCTAGTCTGTAATCCAACTGCCTGTGTCAACACACACACACACACACACAATCATTGGAGAAAACTTGGTAAGATGACTTTTGATGTTTGGGAAATTATCCAATTTGTATTTCAGCAAATCTGTGACATTTAGTTGCACAACTAGCTAAATCACGCCAAGACACCAAAAAGAAGAGTGCATTCCGCCTCCATTCTCTGGACTGTTCATCTAATCATTCAAGGGGCTTATCCTGAACGTGACCTGATCCTGAACGTAGTATTACAGTATGTTAAGCGCTGCAGACTTCCACAAACGTCCAACAGAAAACACACATTTACTGCCAGACGTCAAAAGACATCTTTACAATGTAGAAAATTGTAATCACAATTATTTACTTTCTAGAACGTAGAGATTATTGTTACGTCATAAGCAGTTGTGTTCAGATATCATCTTTGATATCTGAAAAAAAGGTGGACCTTCCAACATTAGCGTTCTAATAGTTGATGAAAAGACTAAAAGAGACTATTGGTAGCACTGTGTGGATGCTCCACCTGCTTGTGAGGAGGTCTTTGTAGAGACATGCCCAGGTAAGAGCCGCCCAGGTTGGTGTGATGCAGAGACTCTGTAGGACACCAAAACTCCAGCCCAAGCTCAAGACCAAATGGGTCCTTACTGTAGAACTCTCCAATCTGAAAAACACAAAAGCAGAAATGAAGTAGAATATTTAGAAATGGCCCAACAGAAAGTAACTAAGTAAGGTTCCAACAATTACGCATCAAGTTATTGTGATACTTGGCTACGCGTTTGCTGCCTTTGTCCTCTGTTGAATTCCAAATCATGTTAATTGATTTTACACGTTACATTCATTCAGCAGCAGAAAATGAACAAAAATATACCAACAATGAATGTATGTGCTAGGGTTTATAAGCATCTAGAATATCTGCAATCTCAAATCATCAACAGACTCGACACAAGCCTAAAAGAGTATAGAGTGCTCAATCGTTTTCAAATGAAATGCAATTGTAACATGAACATTTTATTTTGAACTGACACTTGGATGTGTCGACATACCAGAACCATGAGGTGGTCCAGGTCTCTGCGTAGAGATGACGGTGGTTCACTGCCCATTTGCAGGTGCATGTGGACGAGACGAGCATCCTCATCGGCACGGTTACGCAGTTGCTTCACCTGAGAAGGGGATCAGGTTTTTTGTTATTTTTTGGGCCGTTTTTCATTCTTTATTAAGAGAGATAGTGACAGGATTAAGTAGGAAGCTGGGATGAAGAGTCAGGGGGAGAAATTGCAGAAAAGCCAGAGAGGGTATGCAAACCAGCGGGGCTGATTGGCCTGGGTCTTTTCTAGTCCCTTTCAGTCAGACTGCATTCCCATCAAACATCCCAGATCTTTCCCACAGCAAAAACCCACCTTCATGGGCATGAGAGCCAGAAAGTCTGTGATCAAGGTGTGGAGGCGGCGGATGTAAAACTCCTCCTGGGTGAAGCCTTCACAGCCCAGCATGCCGTCCTTTATGAACAGGAAGACGTCTCCTAATAGGGCCAGGTCGCTCAGAGCTTCGTCCGACTCCGTGAACTCTACGAGAGCTGCAAATAAAGCGCATGTCAGACGGGTCTCATGTCAATTAATTAGTGTCCTGAAAATAATTTTGACCTTTCATGGGCTAAAGAAAAGGGTCTTTCAAATATATGTAACATAGCTGCAACTGATTAACCGATGACACTCGATTATTGAAATAATCAGTCATGGCCCTAATACAATAAAGATCAAAATAATACGTAATACTTATCCACTTATCAAATGACACTTAAATAGATTATTATTATTATTATTATTATGATGTTATTATTGTTATTATATTATATAGGTGAAGTGCACATTTTGGCCTTACAAATTGATTTTTCCAGTCACAGTAGCAGCTTCCCTTGGCTAGCCCTGTCTTCATTCCAACTAACTCTTTGCAGACAACCATTATAAAAAAGATGTGGACAAGCAGACCTAGATTAAATATACCGTCTCACTGGGCTACGAGAAGTCATCGCAGATTGCTTCAGAAAATAAGCAAATTGGGATCTATCACGAGAGTAGACATGGAGCAAGCTAGTGTTTGTGCTTAAACTTCTGCCCCTCTGCTCACATACAGTGTTGGGTAGGATTGAAACGCCCTACTGCATAATGTGGACATATTGGCATTGTCAAACCTACCAGCGCCCTGTGGGAGCTGAGACAAGGCCCTCAGAGCAAGGGACCACGCCAGCCGACACACGGCCTGCAGTCCGGGCAACTGCCAGGGGGTCTCATCCATGAGCCGGCTGTGGATGGCAAACACGTACTCTCGCTCCGTCAACAGGGGCAGCGCCTGCAGCAGGTCTGGAGCATCAAATCAACAACTTAAGTCAAAAATCTAAATGTTGGAGAGGAGTAAATCGTGGACCCCCTCATATCCTCTATCCACAGCCCCTCCCTTCCAGTAGGTGGCACTAGTGTGAAAGGGGGATGAGAGAGCGGGGATGTGAGCTATATGGCCGTGAGGGGATGCAATCTCACCGCGGTGCGTGTTGTGATCCAAGCCACAGCAACAAGACTATGCCTGGGGCTGGCTTGGGGCAGCGGTCTAACCCACTGCGCCACAGGCCTAGGTTCAGAGATCATTTGAAGAGAATATGTGGTGGATCCTCAAACATCAGTGCGAATGTTTGTGTTGAAATGGCTAAAAGTCCATCCATCCCCGATTGCTTGCGGTAATTGCCTCTGCAGTCTATTACTGTCGGTTCAATCACTGTTTAGAGAAATTTGAAAGTGACCATTCGACACATGTTATATAGGCATAATAAGCTCACCCTCTCTGTCCTCCGTGCCTTGCTCCAGAAAGCTGACGTCTAAACAGTAGAGCAGCGCCATGACCAGCGCCAAGTTGACACTGTCCAATGCGCCATCAGCTTCCACCGTCACCGTCTCCAAGTAGCCAATGAGAGCCAGCGTGTCTTCTTTGGTCAGAGGCGATTGGCAGGCCCAGGCGAACAGGCTGTCGCCCAACGCCTGCCTGGATTCTTTGATGAGGTCAGAAACCTGAGGGGAACGCAGAGTTAAAGGAGCAAAAAAAGAAAAAAGACACAGATGTTTCTTGAATTATTAGATAAGTACAACTAAAACATAAATATACTTCATTAACCCTTTGGTGTTAATACGACGCAACAAGTCCTCGTTACAAAAGATGCAAAATGATCTACACTTTTAAAAAAAAGAGAATGATCAGCCAAAATGCAGCCCAAATGAAAAACACACGAGGACTGATTGGGTCCTCGACACCTAATAGCCTGGCAAGCACGCCGCTAGGCGGTACATTGAGTCTGGGCAAATCAAACAGACGGCACCCGTGTACGCGCTGACCAATTGAATTATTAGAATCAAGATGTGGGCGGAGTTTGGTATGGGCGACGCAAGACTTGGGCGGAGTTTGGTTGTCACGCCTCCACGCCGCTTATCCCACCTACTGCGCTGTGACTGAACAACACAATTTGATTGACACTTTTTTGACAAGTATTTCGACCCTGGTGTTACCAGACCCAAAGATTGTTCTAGTCGCGTGCGATGCATGGCCGATTCATTGGTTCTGGCCAGGCTAGCCACCCAAGGGTTAAGTCACAAAGCTTTGATGTCGAGACAAGCGCGACAGCTGACACCATTGAGACAGCCCAGTTGCAGGAGAGTGTGGGGTGCACCTCTTTCCTGTGCTTCTCGGTGCCGAGACCGCGCTGCTTCTGCAGGCGCTCAAACTCCCGCGACACGTCCACCTCCTGGACCAGGCTGAGGATGCGCTTGGTCAGCCCCTGGCTCATCAGCTCGTCCGTGAAATGTGTGGTCAGAGCCATCAGCTCCACACTGTGGTGAGGATATGAAACCAGTCAGGGCCGGGCTATGCATGGGACTTGTCCACGTCATTAAAATAGGCATTGACATAGCTATGGAGTATTCCCCAAAAACATCTCGGTTCATCAGATGCAAATACATTTTTTTTCATGACATACACACGTTTCTTAGCCCTGAGATGAGTTTTGTATATGAATAAAGTTTCCCTTTGTCATCTCTGTGATGTCATATCCTGCACTTTTAAAACTACTACAGAGAGAGAGGAAATGAGTGAGGAAGAGACAGAAAAAATATATAAAATTCTAGGCTGATTATAATTTCCAATGTTGTTACGCCGCCGTGTTCCGACTTATTTTTTGAACTTGTCTATTTAATGGGAGCACACATCTATTGCATCATTTAAAAATGATGGTGGTAACTTCATCCAAAGGTTCTAATGGAGATCTATGCATCACAAACCTTTTGCATAAGTGGTGGAAAATGATCTACACAACCTAAAAAAAACATCAATATCAAAGTTCATTGAAAAACACACCCATGAGCAGCCAAAATGCCGCTCAAATGAAATAGAGAAACGCACAAGGAACCAACGAGTTCTTGACACCTAAAGGTTAGACAGCTTTACCAGGAAACTAGGGAGTAGGAAAGCAAGCTTCAAAACCAAATCATCTTCAACGTCGTATTTGTGATAACGTGTCAAAAACACAACTGAATAAACCCAAAGCTCGACAACCAGGAGTAGCACAGATCTTGTGGTCACCTTAGGTCAAGTGTGAAGGTCTTTCCCTGGCGAGACTGAATGAGTGCCCTCAGGGAGTTGCCCACACAGCGCTTGCCGTCCCAGTACAGCAGCACGGCCACAAGACCCCTCTTCAGACCCGGGAAGTGGGGCTGCTGGTGTTCACCTAGACAACGCATGGTGGTCCGTGTTTTAATGCATGTTTTAGGCATCAAATCAATGCTTTAAATCAAGTTTTAAGTCATGGGAATTTGGGAGAGATAGTTGAAGTTCTCATCCTGACATCCACATGATGTGAAAGAAAAATGAAAACATAATTTTCTCCTTCCAAATAGTAAGCCGAGAAATATTTTACTGATTTTATTAATCTCTGTTTTAGTTTTGTACTAGGGCTGAGTAACGATTCAATTTTACTAAATCAATTCCATTCCGCTTCTGTTACGGAAATGCAGTTTGTAGAGTGATCCCTCCATTTTCCTGATTGGCTACAAGCTGTCAAGCTTAGCTAGCCGACACCCGGCTAATGTCCAGGATATCTTAATAAATGAACCCTCTACCCCCCTACCACGTCAAAACTGGATATTTCCTCTACGTGAACACCCCATTTGTGCTGCCATTACACTGCACAAGGTCAGCATACAATTTTTTTTCAACATATTGCTGGATGTTTGCTATAAAATAATACTGTCCCATAGACAATACAGCCTCATGTGTATTTGTATCTGTGTATGTGTAATAGGGCCACACAGAGAAGAGCCAATTATTTATTTTTTAGAAAAAGATCTGTCAACACCACTGCTTTTAGATGCATTATTTACATACATCATACCCATGGCAGGGTTTCTGGGGAAAACAATAATAAAATTGAATCACTTCCTTTTTGAATAGATTCATTATCTTTTGATCATGAATCGATTTTAAATATTTTTTAACCGATCCCCATTATATACATCAGTGTTATAACAAAGTGCACTATTCTGTAATGATATTTTTATATGTTTACATATGCATTCCATTCGCCTGATCGAAGGTGCGCCACAGATCCATAAACGCCCATATACTGTGTGTGTGCATTACCTGCCAGGAGCAGCTCTAGGGCGGCCAGTTCTCCCATATCAAACATGTCACTGAGAATGAGGGCCTCCGTGATCAGCTGCTCGGGCACCAGACGGGACCCCTGCTGGCCCTGGATGGCGATGCCCTCGGTACTGGCCTTCCGCACCTTCTCCCGCTGCTCGGCACTTTTTGGCTGCGAGGGGAACACGAGAGGTTAGGGCTCCAGCTAGCAAATGTTTTAGCTATTACGTTTTATGATAGACTTTACAACAGTTAATCAGGTATTACATGTTTGTGCTAATATAATTAGACATACATAAAAACATTTCATGTAAACGTACAATGTAAGGTGTAGGGCTGCAACTAACGAATATTTTGATCATCGATTAATCAGCAAAATCGGCTCATTTTACCTTTAAAATCGGAACGTTTATTAACCTGAAACATGAATTATCAAAAGTTTTCAATATTAGTATTGAAAACGTTTTTGCTGATTCACTATCTCAGTGTATTGCTAACATTTCCATTTTTTAGCATTAGCGTGGAAGAGCCCACTCTTCAACTTATTGTGTTTTCACCCATTATGTGTCGTTGTGGGACTTAACACTATTCAGCGTCCAGGAGAATGGACGGGGTCATGACACTGGGAATGCATTGGGAACAACATGTATTCAATATGTTTGAGCGGAGAATGGGACAAACAAGTAAACAATCGCTGCCGATTAAATCGATTATCAAATTAGTTGATGATTATTTCAATAATCAATTATCATTGATTAATTGGTTGCCACTCTAGTAAGGCATGAACTAAATAAAACTGAAATGCAATTATTAATTTATCAATTATTTATAATGTATTCAACACTGATAATAATTAAACAACAAAATCACAATTTAAATTAAAATATGATTTGTTGTGCAGCCTTGGGTTTGACCCATGGTTATTTAAAAAATAAAATAAAAAAGGCAACCCTGTCCATTAAGTCATCCCCATGTTGCGTTTTGCACCCGTAATCTGCCCCAACATACAGGATTTTTGTAGAGCGATAAGAAGTGGGTCTTGTGTTTCTTGAGTTGCAGGTCAAGGAGATGGACACTCTCCGACTGTTTCCTCCATAGGGCCCCGTCCACGGTCTCCCATAGCTCCTTCAGGGGCCCCCAGAGGCTGGCTCCTGTCAGGACACAAAGCAGTTTCTTTGTGTTGCATTATTCAATTATGATTTATTTTAGCTATGGTTATTAATTGAATTTTATTTGGATTTTCTTGGTGCTGTTAGGTAACATGTTGTTAGACACTAGATTATCATTCACCAGTGTTATTGGGTAAATTGCAAATATTCAAATCATGAGCACTGTCCATAAGGGGTGCAACAATTAGTCGACTAAACAATGAGATTAGTAGGAGACGTCTAATGCAATCAATCATCGCCAAGGGATTTAATCATTGGTATTGTCACTTTTTTTGCCGACACCACCATCTACTCGTCTAGACATATTTAATATTACTTATGCATTTCTGAAAATTCGAAATATAATTAATATTGTTCACCATTATTTATTAAAAATACATTAATTTGAAGAAAACGAAATGTATTTTAATGAGTTTGTGTGAGAGTAAATTGATTTTAGTATAGATGTTTGCTAACGTGAACCAACGTTGACTAGATCTCTAGTTGACTGCGTCGCTGTAAATAGTTAATTGGGGTGTTTTAAAGGGGGAGGATATCCAACCGATTAATCGGACATATCGTTTCAATAATCGGCAACTGATCCGACTATTTAAAATAATGATCAGTTGCAGCCCTAGCATAGACAGTGTCCATATTAACTTCCAATACAACATGGTCACATTAAAAGTATGATCCACGTTATTTTTTTAATCCATTTTACATTAGAATGTGAAATGGAGAATAAAATGAACGGTGAACCTTGTTTTAAAAACTTGAAATCAAAATCACGCGAGGAAGGTTAGCAGCAACAGCATCCGTTAGGTAGCCTAGCCGCTGTTTCATCCACTCAAAACATCCTGCATGTGCCGCATCGAACGCGGGTGAGGAGGACGCGGTAGTTTTGGGAAAACAAAAAAACAACAACCGTGTGAATAACAGTCGCAGCACGCGGTACTAACAGTTATTTGTTCACAACAAACAGAAAAATATGAATGTGTTTATGAATGACAGCATGCCATACCCGAATTTACCGCCATCTGTGCCGCCATGATGTACGGACAGCTTGGACGAGAGCTGCCTCGCCGATGCCAGTATTAAATTCTAAGCAATATGTTTTTTAAAGGTGTATCATATATTTCTAAAATAAATTATCCCCGCTGTATATTTAGAATTGGTGTGGGGATAAAATGTGTAAAAGTGGCGTTATCGTAGACAGCTCAGTGGTCGCCACACAGGCAGGGTCCTAATATGCTTTTTTTGCCTGAGTGCATTATGGGTAATGTAGTTTAATGCATCCGTGACTGAATGTGGAGCTTCATTCCACAAACCCACTATTACAATATTAAACGTATTAAATGTGGGTGTTACCGTGTGAGTGTGTACACACGTTTGTTAGTTGTCTATTTTGTACGACATCCACAAACTCAAATCAAATATGAAATATTACATGTTAAAAAATCTATTGCGGAACCTCGTATTCCTTACTCCCAGTTTCGACTGAATTGCAGGGTGCACCAAAATAAGCTAGTTTAAAGATGGGGCTTGTAATGTATAGATTCAAGTGAACCAATGTCATACACATAAAGAAAATCTAATTTATAAATGTTTATTATCTTATTTTTACATTTATTGTTGTCAATTGTGACCATGTGACAATGTTTTGGATGTTGCATATCCATATATGTATAAATGGTGCGTGGTTTACCTGCGGTCGTGCGCTGACAATTTGCACATTTCAATTTTATGAAGTTGTTCGTGGATCGGTCATCACTACCACATGACCGCTGTCACAGCCGCGAGTGGTCCCCGTTAAATCGGATAATTCTGCCGTATTTTTTGCCATTATGTAAAGCTCGAATCCGAAAAAGGATCATCTTATTTTACTAGGGTTAGGTTAGGATTAGGGTTGAGGTTAGGTTTGGGTTACGTTAAGATTAGGGGTTAGGGTTAGGGTTAGGGTTAAGGTTGGGTTACGTTAAACTTAGGCTTTAGGGTTAGAATTAGGGTTAGGTTAGGTAAAAGTTTAGTTTAAGGTCAGGGGTTAGGTTCAGGGTATGTAGTAGTGGGTTAGGGTTAAAGTTTGGGGATAGGTCATGGATTGGGGCTAGGGTTTTGTACCCTTTCAAATTGCGCGGATTGTTTTCGGGATTCGCACCTTACATCACAGGAAAAGGTGCGCCAGAATTATCCGATTTAACGTCTACAGGCAGCGAGTGTACATGCATTCTACACAATATTAACATTACAACCATACACTGTATGAATCTTACACACCGATGACATGGCTCGCGTTGTCAAGGTGTTCAAAACATTGCGGAATCACTGGAAGAAATCCACCTTTGCGGTGTGTGCGTTTTCTTACGGCGGGCATTGGCTCTACGGGCTGCATAGGTAGGTTTTTTATGCTAGTCACTAGTTCTAATAATGAATGGGTGAATGAACGAGTTTTATTTAAAGGACAACATTTATTATAATCGTCACTCCATGCGCAACAGCAACAACACTAAGGTGGTTACATCGGATTTTGCAGATGTGCTATTTCTCATATGTATCGGAAGTATGTATGTAGTATGTAGAAGTAGTACAACCATCATACCATCCTAATTAAAATTAAGGATACAACTTTTCTATAAGTGCTATATGTGTGTGCGTGATGTTTATTTTCTGTGTGAGTTCCTCTCCCCCTTTCACTCGCAGCTCAAAGGTGAAGAATGGCAAGAGCCTGCTTTGATGTCTTCTTTGAATATGCCGCTGTCACCCTGAATGCCAGGAAATGCCTTTTGGGGGGTATACCTCTACTAATATGAACTCCTTGTTCTTCTTATTTCAAGATAGATGAATATCTCGGTGGACACAACACTTTAATCTCACAAACTATATCCTGCGGACTGCAGACACTCCCCGACAGCATAATCCTCATCACTGGCCCTTATTATTCCGGAATTAAATGCAGCATTAGTGGATTAATTAAACGATCACAAAACCAATTTCTGCTGAAGGAAAGGGAACATGTTAATAGATGTAATAGTAATAATAACCCTTTAATTATTATACATATAATTGTATACACAATGATACATTACTAAACAATGCAGACATGTTTTAAATGAATTCTGGTCGTTATTTTTGTTGATGTGTGTGCTTACTTTTTCTATTCAGCGACAGTGTCCTACGAAGAGAAGCTTGCATAGAGGCAAGGGTAAGAACTTTATTGTACCAATCAAACTAACACGACTGTTTATATTTATTTATTTTTAATAAAAGATATGCACTGCGAACGATCAAACCGTGATTTTTAACAATCAAAATTAGGATTGTTAAAATCATAATTGGATCGTTTTAAGCCACCTTTAGTTTATGCCTGATAATGACCTTGTAGTTGCACCATAGCTGTGCTGTACAAGGGAGTAGAGAATGTTTTAAATATCGAGACTTCATCTGAGCAGTTCTGAAATGTACGGATCACACTAGTGGACTGTGCAATTGTGCATAGCTTACATCTCGACCCAGTCTGAAAATGTCCTGATATACCCTGGCGAGCCAGAACCAACGAATCGTCCACGCATCGCACGCAAATATAATGATCAGGTCTGGGAAAACCAGGGTCGAAAAATGCAGTAGGGGGGACAAGCGGCGTGGAGGTGCGATAACCAAAGTCCGCCCACGTCTCGCAGCGCCCATACCGATTGGCCCATATACGGGCAACGTCTGCCTGATTTTCCCAGACCCAATGTACCGTCAAGCGCCGTGCGATGCGTGGACGATCCGTTGGTTCTGGCTCACCAGGCTAATCCTGATCGTCAGTGATATCTAGCAACATGGCCAACATATTTACACTCACTGCACTCACACTTAAAATGTTGTCCCACAGGGTAAAACTTAACTGTGACCAGGGCTCCGAACCGGTTCAAGGAACAAAAACAAAAAACGAAAACGAGCAGAATTTTACAAAATTTTGTGAGGAGCATAAACGAAAAAGAATTCTTCAAATGTTCCGAAACAGAAATGGAACATTATGAAATCAACAAAACCGGTTAAAACATTTTTTTTTTCGTTCTCTAATCTCTATATATTTTAGCATATTCTATGTCTGGGAAACTATTTCAGTCTACTTTCACTGTCAGTTGTCAAGCCTGGGGCTCCATCTTATGGACAGACAAGCAAGTGAATGTAATGGCGTTAATACAGTTGCTCTGAAGTTTAAAAGTCCACCAAATGTATTCTGTATAAACTATATCTAAACTTAACATTGCACAATATAATGAACTTTAAGAACGAAAGAAATGTTTGTGTTCTGAACCCGTTAAGGACCGATATTTTGGTGGCGGAACGGTTCCGAGAATGAAAACTTTGAATATAGACCTTCCTGAACCATTCGGAACGGAACGTTTTGAAAATAATTTTGTTTTCA
>OMKY01086497.1:0-18757 GCA_900302395.1 Bregmaceros cantori | reverse complement strand
TCATAATAATTTCCTACTACTGCCATGTGTTTTAATTAAAACATTAAAATATCAGTATGTATACATTTTCAAACTATGCCTATGCATGAACCTAGTGTGGTTTAACAGTAAATTCTTACATGCAGCACTTTGAGCGGTCTCAGGAATTAACCCTCATTTGCAATCCATTTCTCTCCAATGAATGATTAACAGCTACCCCATTGAGCGCGTCCAAGGCACTATCAAAATGTTTGATGAAGAAATCCACATATTTCATTTCATGTCAAACATAGTCAATTAAATTGAATGAATTATTACTCTTTGATCGGTAGTGGAGATCAGCATTTGTTTTGTGCGTGCCAACGATCGGGTTGCTACTTGCTAGCTGGCAGAAACCGAAGACCAAGTTGCATATTTGAAAGAAGCTTCGATTCTTGGTTAACTGAGCAGTCACCCCACCAGCTTAGGTCACAAGTAGCCGTGCATACGATTCTATGGATGTTTAATGGAATGCTCTTTTTTCTCATTAAAACTAAGAAATGCATTTCAGAGAGAAACCAACAGTATATCAGTATATACTGATACATGAGCATATATATCAGTATATATGCTCATGTATATCAGTTGTGACCCACATAATGTCATTATTAGTTGAAGACAGTTGAGCCATCCTGATCACAGTGGTACTGATTTCAAGTCACATTTTCACCTGCATTATATCAGACATCACCCATGTATGGCCACATGCTGAGAGATTATTATAGAGCGAAGGGGCAGAAGAGAGGTGTAGAAATGTACCATAAATACTATTGCAGGAAGTCAAAGAAGTTAGTTCCTGGTATTTATACAATACAAATATACACTATTTTTCAACAGAAATTCAAATATTCAGCTATTCACCTGTATCGGTTAAGGAGCCTCTGCCTATGTTTGGAAATCTGCATGAACCAACTTCTATCTAAATCTGAAACAACACCTGCAGCATAAGTATGTGAAGCATCGGTATACTATGCTACTGTATTATGCTACCAAAATAATTTAGTGTGTAACTGCACATTTTTAAAATAACTGCAAATTATTTTGCCTTAATACAACAAACACTAAGTACAGGTCTTGCACAGAGTCCACTTGCAAAGAGCCACACACTAAAGTCTACCCACGCACAGACCCAGACAACAGAGAGTGGGGAGATGCCCCTGGCAAGGCGTTGATACACTCCCGGCTGCTCAAATTCTGCTGCTCAGCAGCCGTTATTCCCAGAGAAGAGGAGCCAGCGGTACGAAGAGAGAGACTGAAGCACTACAGAAAAGTAGCAAATTAACCAGGATAGGTGGCGAGGAGATCAGTGGACAAAGAGTGAAAAGGAGTGGATGAGAGCAGTTGGCGTTTTGGTTTTGTAGCAGATTGATGCAGGGCCAGTCTGGGTGTTGGAAGAATTTGGATTTATAATTAGCTGGCTGCCTCTCATGACTCACGGTTGCAGCCACGTCGGGTGTCATGTGAGTTTTGCTTCCTCCACTCGTATCCATTCCTAGCATCACGTGTAGCTCCTACATTGGCAGCACTTTCTATAATAAATCTACAAGATGGTGGCTACACCAGTGAGCAGTGAGTTCTTTCCACAGGAAAGAACAGTATCCGGCCCACTCAACGCTGTCTGCAGTAATAATAACTCAATGACCGAGATGGGCTGAGTTTCATATGGCGCTAGGGGTCTTCGATCTGACTGTTTTAGACCGTGAAACGATTGAGGGGAGCTACGATCTGTCATTGTGAATAGATTGAATCGCCATCTGACTTCATTTATCAAGTTCATTTATCTGGTATATTTCTATGGCCCCAATACCAGACCAATTCGTTTATTTTAGTTTTAGTTTGCTCACTCATAACAGCGCTGCATACATTCGCTCAGTGTGGGATGCTGCTAGCAAACTGCCTCATCCCACACAACCTGTGGTCCTCGGCCCATCGTCCACTCTCTCCTAACAATCAGCGGTCCTCAGTGGTTATACTAGCCGCAGTCTCTCCCAGTGCAATGGACAAAGGGACTCTCTGAATTTCTGGCTCTGGAGTAGGGCTGAATGATTTTTCTAAAAAATTGGTCTAAAACCGAAAATCATTCAGCCTTAGCCTGGGGAGCCCAACATATATATCGTATGGTCAATAGGGAGAACTATTGCTTGGGATCATGAACACTTGTGTGAATTACAAAGATAGGATATATGGGTGTTTGTCTTATATTTCTTCTTTTATTTTTTGTATTTATATCTAAATGTAATTAAAAAAATGGTGGGGGGGGGCAGAGACAGAGTGAGAACATAGCATCAAAAAGTTGAGAATCTGGGCATAGTATCATGATCAGTAGTGTGTTGTGATGGTGCCCCTCGGTATGGCCAGACAAACCAAAACCATCAAAGTGGTGTGCACTGTGAGCAAGCAAGGATAGGGGGTTGGGGCGGCATAAAGTCGGCTGTGCTGTGTTTGAACAGATATATTACCTCTACACCTGGGAGGGGTCCACCGAGTGCACCACAGCCCATTCCAGACGCTGAGTGACTTGCCCTTAGCGCCTTTAAAAAGGTTGAGTAGGTATTTGCGAACAAAGTACTTCAAGCCTTTCCATCATCACATCGATAAAAAAAAGCGAGCTGAAAGGTAAAGAAATGTGGTAAAATAGCTCAGCTTGCTGGAAATGCTTCTGGGGGTCATGTCCGTTTAAAAAGTTGACTCTGACATTCTCACTACCTCGATTTTCCCTCATTGGTCTCTCCTTCCTTTGCATTATTTTGTGGAGCCCCGTCTCAGGGGCAGTGTAACCAATATAAGGAGCAGGACGTAGCGATACTGTGTGACCGATAACCCCATGCACTCACCAATGAGTTAAACATAGCATTCTCTCTCTGGTAAAGAAGCCATCATATGCATGCATCCACTCTGTTATCCCAGAGAAGAATCTCATCAATTTGGTCTTTAATTTCCAGCTCTTATCACATAAAAGCATGTGACTGATTTTTCTTTAGGCATTGCAATATGAATAAAGAACCATTTAAAATAGCTAAAACGCCCCCTGATGGCTTCTCCAACACCTATTGCATAAAGATGATTGCGGAGTACCCGCACCTGCATGCCTAACAGACAAATACATGAACGCATGTCTCTTACCTTTGATGAAAAGGTGACGGGAGCATGTTGGGACAGAGAGGCAGAAGAGAGAAACAGAGGAGAATTAGTTATCATCGTCATGAAGGAATAAATGAGCATAATAATGTTCTACAAAATAGGTAGAACACGGTGCCAGCTTCTATAATAGGCTATAGCATCCATTAGCAGGTGCAATGGAGCCTTGTTAGTTAATTGAATGGAACTAGCAAAGTCAAATATACCCTGCATTCGGTGCTCCCGCTCCTTCAACCACATTAACAGCCTGTGGGTGCAAGGCTACCTATATGCAGTAGTAATCAATGCCATTGATTATAGCCACTAATGCTGTTGAGTGTAGGAACGTTAACACCCTAGTATTGGACCCCGATGAATAGCACTAATTCTCCAGGGCATGCCTGGTTCATGTTCAACCACCAACCCAATCCATTCCTAAGCTATGGAATGGATTAAACCAAATTGAGGCTGTAAGCCATCAAGGTTTTCATTAGAGGTGGGGCAAATTTCTGATTCTTAGATTAATCGTGATTCGGCCATGGCCGATACAATTAATCGATTAACAAGCATTCCAACTTGATGATTTAAATATGGCAAGTAAAGCAGAACCAAATAAAGTGTGGTCTTCGAGACGCTACAGTAAAGGGACTGAGGGTGCACAGGCTTAACCCACTCCTCAGCGCGTGATGTCAAGCAGGAAAACAACGTGCAGTGAACAACCCATACACGCCAACATGCAAAGAACAGCCCTAACGAACCGACAGCACATTCACTGTGAGATCTCGATACACTCCTTTAATTTTTAAAGCAGTCGCTAGTTGTTACTAGCGACTGTATTTGCTGTTAGTAGCTACTACTAGCTGTTGCTAGTACAACCCAGATAACGATTGTGGATGCTCTGAGGCACGGTGCTGCCAATGTAGCGACCGCTGACAGCCAATCACAGAACAGGCTGTGTAACTGTTGTGGCCGAAGGCCGACTGGTGAATAACACCAGTAATAATCTCATTGACCTCCTCTGCAATGCTGAAGTATCCTGAATAAACCCTGGTCAATACATCCACACCGTCTGATCGTTGGAGAACCTGGTAAGATGACCTTTATGATGATTTGGGTAAATGAGCCAATGTGTTTTTGGCAAACCATGACTTGTTGGATAAACATGATAAGACTAATATCTTGCGCTTCTAGCAACCACATTACCTTAAAACATTATTGGCCCTTTGCCCAGCCCCTTATTGTCGTGTTCTAGGGATGGAGAGATTTGCTTGATGTATGTGCCACAGTAGCTCAGATGGTTAAGACAGTACACTACAAAACATGAATATGCCATAATGGCACGGGAAGTCGTGAGTTTGCCCCCCCACCCCCTGACTTTATTGCCAGGTCACGAAAACACTCAACATGGAATTTAACTTCGGACACTCTTTGGTCAGCGTTCAGCACCCTGGTACAGTCAGTATATTAGCATGACCAAACAAAGAAATCAGTAATAGTAATAATAGTAGTGATAATAATGAAAGCACATCATTATACTCCTGGACACATACTGCACATACTCACAGAGTGTGTGCATAAATCATGTGATTTTAACTCTTTCAGCGCTGCAGACTCCCACAGACTCCCACAGAAACCACACTCACTGCTAAAGACGTAAGACATTTTTAGAATGTAGAAGATTGGCTGTGTCCACTCCCTAATACATAGGGCACTGACTTATAGTGCACTCAAAAGCAACGGCTGAGATTTCTGACATAGAGTTGGCGCTGTCAAAATTATTATAACATATAATTATAAAATATATAATTATAAAATTCAACAATCATAAAAAGTCAAAAGGACTAATATTTATAACTCTTTGCCGTTGGTCGCTATTTACTTCCGTCGTGCCATTTTTGTTGTCGTCTACGTCATTTTAAAAACGTCTCACAATGTACTGTGGGCTATATTGCTTCGTCTAGGGTACAGCAATGCTCACTACTTTTCACGGTGCATTGTAGGATACTTTGAGTGGACTATATAGAGTACATGGAGATTTTGGACACCCCTACAAAATGGTGTGCGTCCCATATAGTGCACTATATAAGGGAAAGGGAGCAATTCCGGACACAGCCATTGTACTCACAATTTTTCCAAGAAAGTAGATATCTCCTTCTATACATTAAACGTTGTTGCAATATGATTTGTGGATAATATTTGATGGACCTTCAAACATCAGTAAAAATATATTGGCGCTGAAAGAGTTAATCACACGTGCCCGCGCGTGCCAGTGCTACCGTTTGATGGTCCATTTTTCAGCAGCGTGATGTTTGCCGTGAGGTTCTGATGACCAAGGTGATAGTAAAACAGATGAGACGCCAGTCCCAGACAAGGGCAGGAAAGGCCGCAGTAATGCATATATTTACATTCACATCCAGGAAAACTGCCAACGCACCTTGAATCAGCCTTCTAAAAAGGCTACTTGAGCCACTTAAAAGCCCACTCTTGCCCTAACCCACTTCCTCCACACACACTGCTGCCCTTGACGGCAAAAAAAAAGAAAAAAAGATAGAACTATAAAGTGGAATGATGTGGAGGAAAATAGCATACAGAGGGATCGATGTGGACATGTATACAAAACACTGACATGCGCCAACGTTTCAAAGAACAGAGAGTTTCCACCGTGAACAATGGATAGCATTGCTGGCTCCCGTACCGCACAGCTCAACTAGCCGGCAGCGAGTTACATCTAGTCTACAGCAGAGCAGCACGAATCGTTCAGCCCAGTCATCCCGCTGTGGTCCGACTGCATCAAATATTCCCCAAAAAACTTTCACAAGTTTTTTTTTTGTTCCTGTTGAAGCACAAACTTGTGTGATGTGTGACTGGGTATAATCCCACCCACTTGGCTGCTGGATTGTGGAAACAGCGGGTTGCTTTCCGCTGAAGCAGCTCACCCTCGGAACGCAGTACAAATGCGGGTACACACACCCACGCGCGCACACACACAACGTAACGTGCCGTGAGAATTCACACCTTCAATAAAACATCTATAGCGTTCTGTTTTGCCTCCTCTCCCATCTTGTGTTCCTCCCATATGGCGTCCACTTGGTCAAGCTGATCGCATAAATGATTCAGCGGCCGTTTACACGCACCAAATCACAGTGCATGCATTATGTACACACAGACGCACCCACCCCTCGCTGTGGCTAGCCGGAGCAAGCTGACTCCCTCCCTGCTGGCTCAGTAGCGCTCCAACAATCCCACTCATTTTTTTTTCTCATCTTTGGTTTGACCTTCAAAATTGCATTTGAAATTCTCTCTTTTGCCTCCTCTGTCCATGTTAAATTGCATCACTATTAGCACAGTCGCCGTGGGAACGTCATTGGAGTACAGACTACACCTTTAAAAAGAAGAAGAAAAGAGATTACTAATTCCTGTGATACTTTACAATTCATTTTGCACATCACCAAGTTAATTATTCAGATTCGAGTCAATGAAATTCATCACGACAGACTATTATGCAACAGGCACAGATTCTGTTTCAATATAGCATGACTCATCGCATAGCATTTAATAACCAGTTTGCATTTCCATATATGAATAACATACATCAATGTTGTATGTATTAACAAGCTTGGTACAAGAGATTCATCCCATGCAAATTAGCAAGTCATGACCATGAATAATCGTGGTCATTGCGTGTGTTAATGCCAGAGATGGGCAGAGTAGACATAAAAATTACTTAAGTAAAAGTATTGTCACCACAGCAAAATATTACTCAAGTAAACACTCAAGTAGTTATCCAGATAGTTACTCAAGTAAAAGCTAGTCATCCAAATAGTTACTCAAGTAAAAGTAAAAAGTACTCCACAAAAAGTTGCAGGCTGAGTGACACCACACGAGCGGCCGAGGACAGAGCGAGATGGAGAGAGCTGGTTGCGAATTCTTCAGTGGTGCTCCAACGGACAGCCAGATTACGGGATTGATGATCATCATCATGAAGAAAGTAAAATGATGTAATAGCAATACTATCGTTCTCATTTCAGATGTATTCAGATATCTTTTTTGTCACGGTTCATTGATTGTCAGTGAAGACTGATAGTTTGTTAGATCGTTTAGTTGATTGATTCCCCAAGCCTGAGTTAAATGTATATTGTGTAGTAAAATGATTTAATTTTACTTAAATTACCCAAATGTTGTAATTTAATACTTTAATGTCAAAAACTATTAGCTTTGTCAGCTGGTATGCCTTTAAAGGCCCAGTGCAGTCGTAATAACTTTCCTCCAACCAGCTCAGCTCCGCAGCCTCGTACTCCCCACACACACACACCTTGCTACCTGCTCCTAGCCTCTAATTACCTCAGAAGAACACAAAAAGCGCTGTGGACGCAATTTGCACTCACTAAGTTACACTATCAAGGAGCCTAGGAAGGAGTGTTCTTTCTATTTTCTATGACAGCGGCACACAAATTGCCTCGCGCTTCCACCTATTAGCTACTTGCGGTACGTATCTGGCCACGATGCGTCTCCATTGATTTATCTTCCTAGGTCACTTGTATCGTCGCACCTCTCTACCTGACCTCACCTTGTTTTACTTCAGATGCTGGTGCTACTGTGCCTACTCTCCAATCCATAAATCATGGAAACGCGCTGGCAGCATCTACGGGCGTCTTATCTGGGCTGTGTCGTAGTACATACATACATGTCTCAGGCATACGCAGTCAAAAACAGCTGGTGCCGCGCTCCATAACAGAGATACTAGCAGCCAGGCAAGTGACCGATTCCCTCACGCATGCGGGCATACACAGACACACACAGACACACAAAGTGCCTGAGAAATGTTGAAACACGATTTTGAATTGATCATGAAAAAAGTAAATATGTAAATGGAATTTTGAAAACATTCAATGCTTTCATGAAGCTTTTTTAAAAAGCAGTGTGCGGCACATAACTTCATTTGAAATGAATTTGAAACCATCCCCAGATCCTGTTGAAGGTTAAGTGACCAGGTGAAGGTACGCTGGTGATGGATCTGCCTTCTCCCTACCCTTGTTAGCAGCAGGTAACAGCTGTTCTGAAGGATGTCTGAGATTTTGTTCCAATTGAGTCATGATGTGATGTTTAAAATGTCCACTAACGGCCTGTTACGGCAAATTTCCACCGTCGAATGCGCAGCACAACGCAACGCAATTGTATCAGCGCACCTGTGTGTTTGGCTGTGTTTCCATCTGTTTGGACTGAGCGCTGCGGTACACAGTTGCCGCGATAGTTGGCTTTGCTCCCAGCCACAGCGAGTATACAGCAGCGATCCGATCAGCGGCGAGCGGCAACGACTGCAAATCCGCACAATTCTCCTAGCTGCGTGGACGCACGCACACACACACGGGCGCCCGTGGTCGGTGCTGTAAAATCAATTCATCATATTTTTGCTCCATGAAGTATGGAGCATGACTCAGCTCTAGCAACACCAATCCAATTCCTCAGAACGCCTGTCAATCACGGAATAAAATGCCCCCTCATTCCTCGATCTGCGCAGCGCTGAAAATCCATGCTCAGATGGCTGCAACACATTGTTTTTTGGCGTTGTGCAGCGCTTTGGGTGCTGGAAATCCAGCGTTAGGCTGATTTCTTTCAGACGGGTGTGTGTTATCCAAGAGACCGACGGTGTCATTATCATGTCTCTCCATAAATTTAAAAGTGTGTTAACAGTGTACCCAGGCAGCTTATCTTGCGCTTTAGCTCCCATCTCTCACCGTCGCAGATGTATATGTATCAGGGCATCTGGAGTCAAGTGCTGTGGTGCAGCGTTCCAAGGAAGATCTTGGCGTTCCCAACACATGTTTTTCTTTCCCGCCTACTTCTCTTTCTCTGTCGTGCACACACCAAATCACACATTCGAACACACACACACAGACCGACACATAGGGGCATGCAGACACAGGAGGACACACAAATACACACCCTCAAACACACACTTCGTATGTTCTCCCCATGTTTATCAAGATTTCCTCTAGGCGATTCATTTTTCCTCGCACCACAAAAGCATACAAATGCCTTTCCCGGCTCGCCACCAGGAAAAACCTGGGATGCACTTACAAAGCATTGTGAGGTCATTGCTGCATTTAATGTCCATTGATAGAACAACTATTTTACATTTCAGGGTTGACATTTTGTATGTCAGTGAAACTCGTGAATGGCAGTGCCTCTCAGAGCTCTTAGGATCATTGCAACCAATGACAACTGCGCCTGAATTTAGTTAACTTCATCACATCATTAGAAATGATTTTGAAACATTGAGGTATATTCCCTTATTTTCATTTTTTTTCATCAGGCCACAGTTCTGCATGTACTCTCAGCTCTCAGCCAATCTCTGAATCAAGCAGTGACTGTGTGGCATAAGGGGGAGTTATAACGACAAGTAAAGATAAAAATAAATCAAAAGATAAATTATACTCCGAATATGTTTCCCTTCATATCCATACTTCAACCGGACCGAGAGCATTCCCTAAAACACTGATCCAGCTTCATCAATCCTGATACCTGGCAGTACCTACCAGACAATATCACCTAACAATCTAATTTGACGTGATTTATTTAGCTCCGAGAGACCCGAATCGGATGGGGATTTGCATGCAACCTGTCTCCGCTGGCAAGTGTACCCGGTGTCTGTTGCCAGACTGTGGGGCTGCACCACGCCCCACCCCCTGCCCCCACTCTGTGACACGGAGGGAGTAGGGGTGAGGAGTGGTAGGGGTGAGTAGGGGTGAGGGGAAGCACGCGTCTGTTCACTGTTGCTTGGAAGGCTCTGGCGGAGCAGAGAACACAGAGAAATGAAACATAACAAGAACAATACGTCATAATATTTCACTGTCTCCGCTTGTAGCAGAATGTGTACGAACAAAGGCCATCCTTTCCCAGAGATGCCAATCCAGTGTTTTTCTGTTTAGGTTGTTTAGGTGGAGTCCTGACCATTTGCAGATGTTGTCGTGCTATTATTTGGGTTGTCTCTCTCTGCTACTTTCTCCTATTGCCTTTGAGTTGTGTCCATTTAAGAACACTTCATATGAGCACACTTTCCACACCCCGGTGTGTGTCTGTATGTGAGAGAGACTCCATGTCTCAAGCCATTTCGCACTATGTTCAGCCCAGTGCAAAGAATGGCTTAGCCCTGGCTCTAATAACGCTTAGCCCAGGGCTAAGGAGAGGTCCACACTTGCTTTGAAAAAGCAATCTGGCCAGGTAAAGCTGATTCTGATCAGCAGAACCAGCCTTCCAAATGCAGGCTAATACAAAACTAAATACAGTGTAATCCACTTATAGTGATCACGTATATAGTGATCATCCGCTTACTTTGAACAAAACAGCATTTTGATACAAATGCTGTTTAGATAATTTAGTTATAGTAATCAAGAAATCCACTTATAGTGATTTTCGGCTGTAAACATCTGCAAAAATATTTTTGGGTTGCTGTATAAACATATAAAGTACAAAGATTGCGACGATAATGCGGCCACCCCATTGGCCCACACTTGGTCACAAGGTTCGACACACAGCGTCGTGAGCATAGACTGGTCGTCTCGGACGAACTTCTCGGTATGAAGGATTTCTTAATGTGGCGCAAATCAAAACAGAGGTCGACTAGCTTTATTTTTTTTTAAATAATGTAACTTTGGTTTTAGTGATCATCTGCTTGATCAAATTGACAAATGTGGTCACTATAAGCGGATTCCACTGTAGCGTGAAAGGGGATTCAGAGTCAACCCTGCAAACCAGTGATAGCCATCTGAAGAGTCAAAGTGACAGCTTCCCCATTCCATTACAATTTGAGGTTGGCCATTTCTGTCTGTGCTTATGCTTGCGGAAGGATAGTAGGACACACAATGCATATTGTAATGAATGGTGCCACCGCGGCTGAGGTGCCGCGGGGCATGCTGGGATTGAAACCAGGAGTGACTGAGCTGTTGCTTGCGGAGGGATGTAAATACGATCTGAATTATGCTTGGCAGGCAGCCAGGCTGGCCTCTTGTTGAACGTCATCCAGACGTGCTTTCCCCGGTTACACTTGCCTGCTCCTCCAAGTGGAGGCGCCCCCAACCATTACAATATATTTCATGTGAGGGGGACATACAATGTCATACTAGGAGGCAAATCAGTAAAGGGTCGTCGTACAATTCCCGGTTACAGTCTCTGAAATGTAGATTTTCGTTTCCAACTACGATTATCTGAAAATAAAAATGAGGAACAAAGTTTGCTATGATTAAACAATCGACCGACTCCAGTCGAGTCTATTATAGACCCCCCCTAGCCACCCACTCCACCAATATCGTCGTCATCTTAATAATATTGTAGATAACCCCCACATCCTGCAACCACTAAAATAATGATATAGATCGAACAAAGTAATGATTTTCTAGTGTGGCTGCTGAGTGCACTGTACCCATGCTTGTAATTTGTCACAATTACATGGATTTCTGCAAATAATGAAGCAGCTGGGTAGGTTCCCACACCCCATACCATATCATGAGAGTGAGAATAAGCTACTGAATGTTGGAGAGGGAAATTATATATAGATGTATACACACTAGTTTACCAGCTTATGACCGTAGCAGCGTGCAAGCGCATGTCCCATTGACCGCTTGAACTGTATCTAAACTGTTTAACTTCTGCATGCAGGAAATTTCTGCCAACGGAAGCATTACACACATGTTCTTTGGGACTTTGGGATTTGTATATATTGAGAAACACAGAGTCATTGAAACAATACAGATTCACACATTGGTCCAAGAACTCAAAGTTGTTGTTTTTTTTAAATAGGTCCATGCTTATGCTGGAGCGCTTCAGAGAGTCCCATGTGGGATGATGAAATACAGTGTCACAAGATCCGACAAGAGTGAGCCAATGTAGTGGCTTGCGAATAGTACCCGCTTGTTTACAGCAGAGGCGAAAACATTGAGGAAGAAACCAAGGAAGGAAGTAAATGTTTTGAAGATACAAACTATTTAAAGTATAGTATCAATTTCTTTGATTTGTACATAATCAGAAAATAATTGAATCGTGGATAAATTATTATTTTCAGCAGTTTTGTGTCAGTTTTATGGCTGCCCCGTGCTGTTCCAGGCAAATTCAGTGCAGCGCCCGGGGGCCAACACCAGATTCTGAGTCAGTACCTTGGCCAGGGACACTTCCTGGAGCAGGTTAACAAGTAGCCACCAACTGTGTCAAATACAGAAGTTTAGCTTTGCAACATCACAATCACTTTCGGCCTCTACACGGCAATCTTCCAGTCTGCACAATGCACCTTCATTATGGTCTGGTAGGCCTCTCCTCCAAGTTTGACAGTTGCAGCCTGTTGTCAAGTCTGCAGATCATTGGATTCCTCCAACCTGCTCTCCATGACCGATTAAAGACTTAAGTCGGGGGGAAGGTGGGGAATATCGCGTCAGACGTCTCACTTCCTGTGTTTACACCCTGCCCCTCTGTTAGCAGAGATCTGAAGAGTCTGCCAAAGACTTCCAGGTTCAGAAATAGCTTCTTTCCATCAGCGATGATGCTACTGAACTCCGACAGGTAATGCAAGTCGGTGGTGCATAGGCCAACTGACTGGTCACCAGATGAACTTATTTTTATCCTACTATGAATAATATGGTGTGTAACATATGTAGGGTGGATTGCCCTATAAAGTGGACCTCTGGCTAATGTGGGAAACCTAAGTTCCAGTGCCTCTGGCTCCTCTCTAAACTAATGAATGCCTGCCAAACTATGGTAAAAGGAAACTATGGTAATGTGTCCAACATCAAGTTCAACTGTCAACACTGCATTTCACTGTTCCACTTTAAGCAACTGACTGTCCCACATTAGGAAGCTGCAAAGAAGGGCCCACATTAGGGCAATCCACCCTACACCTGTTGAGGCCTAGTATATTGATGGTATATTGATATTCATTATTATTGTTGTTATTGTTTTATACTAAGTGGTAACCAATGTCCAACGTCAAATCCCTTGTTTGTCTGTATGCACAACCTGGCAATGAAGTGCTTCTGATTCTGATGTAGCAACGACCCCTAATCTAGCAACTAGATTGTAAATATTAAGTAATATAACTATATGGATTTACGTTAACATTTGCACAAATTACATTGCACTCACTCACACACACACACACACACACAGCACATCTTGGTTGCAAGCATGGTATGCCAGGATGGGTGTAAAATGGCTAATCAGGCCAACCAAAATAGAGCTCATCTCCTGGCTGAAATGAGGCTAGGAGGAGAATCATCTCTAGGAGGGGAGTTATCTTTGGCTATCCGCTGGGCAATCAGAGAGAGAGCGAGAGAGAGAGGCAGGAACAGAGGGACAGCATAGAAAGGAGAAGAACAGGAACAGAAAGACCCAGAAAGCAACAAGTCGAGATGAGACAGAGAGAGGAATGGCAGAGGATGAATACAAAAAGGTTGTAAATAATCCATTGACATGTCTGAACAAATCTCTCAGTCCATTATGGTACATCTACGCACGCGTGCACACACGCGCACACACACACACAGACACACACACACACACACGATCTGTATCAAGCTGATGATGTATGCTGTAGGCCGATTGGCTGGTAATCTCCAAATCTGGGAGGCAATTGAGTGATTTAATAATACCAAGAACGGAGCCCGTTCTGGGAGATAAGACAATGTGTTGGAACAGTTGAAAAGTCAACAAATGGGGAGAATTGGAAGCAGTTACACACTTATTCGGGTTGTGTTTAGTACTATGGAAGTAAAGTAAAATCCATGTTTACATGTGCTTTTTTTTTGGAGATAAAAAAGTAATTTCGTTCTAAGAGTGATCCAAGTGAAATGTGTGAAATTATTATTACCGCCTCACGGCCAGAAATAGTGATGGTCATTACCCTTTAGCAACAGCCACTTGACTGAGCATGTGATATCTGGCAGCCGAGGGTACCTTGAAGAGACAGCTCATCAGAAATGCCATCGGCTGCATGGAATTTGACAATTGTCAAATTTGGGCCAGACATTTGTAATACGATCAGTAACAAACATGTTTTAGAATATTGTCCCAGGATGCATCGCAATGATCGCAGAGATTGTTTTTACATGGCCGTCATTTTATCAACTTAGTGTGGGCACACGTGAATGGTACAAAAATGGGTAACCTTTTCTTTCCAGCCTTCATTTGCAAGGATCATGTGCTGACTTTCTACAGTTTTTGAGATAGTATTGATTCCAGGTAAGTTGTGCTCATTTTCAAAAGCTTGCACTAATGAACCCCCCCCAACACAAACACATTATATGGTCATTGTTTTACTGTTTCAGTGCAGTGTTTTATTCAAGTTCAAACATAAAATGTCCACTTCTCAGGTGAAAGTCAAGCCAAGTGCAATAATAATGATTACGATTCTGCCAAATCAATTTACAAAGCATGAATGTTTAACCTCCTTGACGTGGTAAACATCTTAGAAGCCATATCCACCAATTGTGTTAATCACTACACCAACCGTGAAATACTCAAAATGAAAATTGTGAAAACTTCAAAGCTGCACAGCTCATCTCCTCTCGCCGCCCGTAATTACCCTTTTATAAATAAAAGAAGATCCAGAGCACTCTAGTGACAAATTATTCTTAACCTCTCTCACATGCACTTTTCAACATGTTTCCGCTCTGTTAAACCCCATTCATGTCAACCAGTGGGCTGCCGCACTCTCACCCAGTTCTCCAGCTTCTCTCCAGCTCACAGTCCACGGCCTGGTTTACAAGCCTCCTCACAATCTCTCTTCATCTCTCTCTGAATGGCCTGTCATTAAATTCCATAACATCCAACTGAAAACCTCACCACGGGAAAAAAAAAAATGCAAGCAGCCATCCGTCAGAACCAGCGCACCGTACCCACTATATCGCCCACTGAAGATGTGGACCTAAATAACGACTTTCATTTTCACTTCTCGCAGAAGCCGCTTTATTAATCACAACACAACAGCTTAAATGCCGAGCGTGTTTGGCGTCTTAATGAGAATGTTTCATCACAAAGATTCATTGGCCGTGTTCGAATCCTCTCGGCACGCCCCCGGTTAAGTTATCCTATTAACCAGCACAGTTGCCACTTTACGATTATGGCCAGTGGCTTACACAAGTTCTTAAGGATAAGACCTCGTTAAATTCTTGTTTATGGCGCTAATCAAGTATTTGAAGCAATGCTGCATTTTCGGGTGGTCTATGAAACAATTCAGGCTAACTTTAAAATCTTAATTAACCCTTTGAGGCTCCAGATTGCCACTTTGAGGTTTGCGTTTGATTTTAATTACCACATGTTAGATTGGAAAGAAACGATTCCATCAGCTGGCTGGATGAACTTGGCTGTTGGCGCGCTCATCCTTGGGACTCTGCAATAGAGCTTTAGCACCAGCGGCCATATTGGTGCCAGTGCGCCGTGTGTTTACACTCTCTCTGTACTACAATGTGTATCTTTTCTAAATATTTCTCTCTGGCCTCCTTTTCTAGCATGTCACGTTATATCCCACATCCTTTCTTATTTTTTAACATTTTTTGTTATTTATATTTTACACATTTTAACAGTTCTTTCTGTCTCTGGGCACTAGGGCTGCAACAAACGACTATTTTAGTTGTCGATTAGTTGGCGTTATTCGCCGATTATTAGCCGACTAACCGGTTCTCTTTTTTCCGAGTTTCCGAGCTGGCACTTAGCTGGCGTTAATGCGGACCTGCCTATGATCAATTGGTCGAATGATTTTCTGACAAGATGGACAAAGGGAATGCCTGCGTTAATTTGTACACCCCTACTCCGAAGTTTACCTGTACGCTAAAGTGTTTTTTAGGCCTTGACCAGTAGTGGGCTGTCCACATCACATAAAACAAAGATGACTGTAGGCAGAAACTACACATTTCCCCTTCAGCAATGAGGATTTCTGCATCCAGCAAACTTGGTTCCCACGTGGTACGTTTACATACAATAATTCAATGTCTGTCATATTCACTTGTCAAACTCTTTATTTACAAAAATCCTGAATATGGAGTTAGATGTGTTCAATTATGTCCCAGAAACGCAGAGCGTGGGGATGTAATGGTTTTGTCTTGCCATGTAAGCTCTTTCATGTCAACACGATAACTTTTGAACACTACAATAACAATTCAAGGGAAAAGTTACAGTTGTTGGCAAAAAGTAATTCCTCTTGTATTGAGGGTACCAGCTGGTGTTGATTTCAGTACAGTTATGATATGACAGGTGGCAGTGTTGGAAGGCGACCAGAGCCAGAGGTGTTACTTGATGACTCACTGCGGGTGAATTGAACATGTGTGTGTGAAATCAAATCAAAAGTAGGGGTAGCTCCCTCTCTCTTTTCCATCGACATTCTAGACAATTTTCTGACAGATTGTTGCTAGCAAATTAACTCAAAATTAGGCAGATGGGATAATTTACATGTATTGAACAGTATCCATAAAATGAATAGAGTTGAATAGATGTTTGTACCCATTTACTTTGTGGGTGTGTACCTAGGCCCAATTAAATGCAATGAAACAGAGTTCAACAGGCACAAGAGACCAAGAAGGGGAAAGGGGCATGGAGGACCACAAAGACATTCAACACGCACAATCGTACATCTTGTTTATGTGTTTCCCATGAGCATGACATGTCGAGGGAAAAGTGTATGTAAATGAAGAATAGGAGCCTGATGGTCTTGGGTGATTTAGGGAGAGTAGGTGACCCAGAGGAGAAGTGGAAACTGAAGAGGCGAGGGGAGAATCCGTCCCCCCCCACCTTCCCCCATCTTCTCTCTCTCTCATGTTGCACTAAAACCCTACTGCTGATTCACTCTGCAAACAAACATCATGCCTTTTACGAGCATCACACCGAGATCTCGCTACCTCTCACACTTTCTCATTATGACACAGCAGCCAAAATAGCACAAGTGGAGGCAGACTGTGAGAACACAAGAGTAAGAGATGGGATGACAATCTCTACCAATTTGAACGCTTTCGTGTCAGTGAGGGTGGAAGAGGCAGGGGTTTTGTGTGTAGGTGTGGGATGGTCGAGTAATTAAGTAATTGCTTGCAATTACCCTGACTTATATGACCACGGTATTCGTGCTTACCATGCGGAAACAGACAAATCTAAAATTAGCATCATGCCTGCACCAACCACCAATGACTTACTTTTCCTTTTAATGCCACTGTTATGGCAGCTCAGATAAGGTGTCCACGTAGAGGAAATGACCAGTCACGATCCACAAGAATATGTCTAGAGTGTTCATTTATTAAGATATACTGGACATTAGTCGACTATCGGTTGGCTAAGCTAAGCTATGAGCTAAAGCAGGGTACAGGCCGAACACACACATCCGATGATGTCACACCTTGTAGCCAATCGGGATAGTTTCCCTCTTCAGCATGCTGAAGAGGGAAACACAGTACAAGTTCTAGCATCATTTTGTGAGTTATGTGTGCCACTCTATACTACAGGACTAAACATCATCTACACTGTATGGCATTGATTATACAGAGGTTCTGTGGCAGAGGTGGCCACATTATGACATCATTATGGCTTAGTGAGCAGTGGCATAGCATTAATTGACTTCATAATGGGGGGCCTTGTTTAATGCATCTATTTTCTAATGATGTATTAATCTATGTTGGTATTACATATTTTCCCACACATGTGTATGTATATTAGAGCTGCAACTGATTGATCAATTAATCAATGATAATCGATTATTGAATTAATCGGCAATTTGATAATCGATTAATTGACAGCTGTTAATCGTTTCCTTGTTGGGTCACTCCTCTGCTTAAATGTGTTGAATATGTTGTTCAACGTTTGCAATATCAACAATGTTTCAGGTTAATAATCACTACAATGTTGTGTGCTGCAGTAGCTCAGTCTGTTAAGAGTGAGTACACTGTGAAGATCACAAATGCCATACGTTATTCAAACAAATGCACGCAGAATCATAGGTTTGCTTCCCCTCCCCGACATCTTTTCCAGCCATTCCTGAATAAAGCTCTATAAATAAAGAAAAGATGGCCGATTAATCGATTATAATCGTTCGTTGCAGCGCTACATTTGATCCACTTTGCACGCTGCACCAACTAATAAGAATATCCCCCTTACTGTGTAGACTCCATTCAGCCATGTACCCACATGTTTCCAGTGCCAAGGGGGCCACCATGCCAGTAATCTACGCTAGACATCTTTAGGAACTCGAAGCAAACTTGAAACAAAAAAATGGAAAAATGTTTTGGGTTTTTTTTTCATTGCAATGTAAACGCCTGTGATTCAGGATGCTTATTCTAAGGATGCACAGTAAATTGGTTTGATTTACCTGCTGTGGCTATATCTATATCTATATCTATATCTATATCTATATCTATATATATATATATATGATTTCAAACATTAATTGTATGGCAATTGTATTTTATTCTAATTACTAAGATGTAAATATTAGGAATCACAACATTAATTTTATTATTTATTATTATTTTTATTTATTTATTTATGATTTATTTTTCGCCCTTTTTTGTGACTTTTTAGAGACAGAAATCTGTCATTTCTTGGGTGAAACCAAAGAGCCCTTGTTTCTCTGTTTCCTTCATTTGTGTATTGTGGCTCCAAA
>OMKY01086496.1:0-13854 GCA_900302395.1 Bregmaceros cantori | reverse complement strand
GTGCGCGTGTGTGAATGTGTGTGTGTGTATGTGTGCATACGTGTGTGTATTTGTGTATATGTGTGCGCGTGTCTGTGTGTGTGTGTGTGTGTGTGTGTGTGTGTGTGTGTGTGTGTGTGTGTGCTGTGTGTGTGTGTGTGTGTGTGTGTGGCAAAGTATGTGTGCACGTATACGTGTGTGTGTGTGTGCGTGTGTATGTATGTCTGTGGCAATGTGTGTGTTTTTGTGTGTGTACGTGTCTGTGTGTGTACGTGTCTGTGTGTGACGGTAGGCGCTGCTGTGCGAGGCGGAGGAGCTGAGGTCCCAGGTATCGCTGCTGGAGAGTCTGCTGTCCTGTGAAGCGAGCCGCCATCAGTACGACCGACTGCTGAACGAGTGGACATCACTGTGCAAGACGCTGCAGGTCAGCCTTCATGTTTATAACATGACTGTATGTTGGGGCGGCGCCGTGGTTAAAGTTGAGATGACACCATTTGTGTATGAAATTGTCGCAAATATAATATATTGCATCAGGGCTTTGAACAAATATTTTTTTCCCAATCGATTTGTTCCGAACAGAAACTGAATTATTCCCAAACCCATTGCAACAAAAAAAATTGTTCCCGGAATAGTTAATTTCAGCCTGGCACAAGTTGTGCTAGGCGGTGTTTCGATTTCAAGTTGACACTCGTTGACTCGCGGCTGGGAAGGGAAGGCGCACGGCAGCAGAGACTGGCGGGGCAGCGGACACCTATGGGGCAGACCGTGCTGTGTTTGAATGAAAACTTTGAGGAGCAAAATAAAACCTGTATTGACCAATTACCATTATTTTTAAGTGTTCCTGTTCCAGAACATGAAAAATGTTTTTGCTTTTGTTCCTGGAAAATACAAAAAGTCAGCAGTTTTAGCACACAATTTAAGCGGATAGTCCCGAACACTCCAGCTCCCTATGGTTGCAGTGGAACCAGGGCTAAACATGGCAAGTGACAGGGGGGATAGGGACCATTAGAGGTGTTGCCCACCCATCTCATTAGTATTTGAGTCACATAGACACTAGCTTGACATACTATTACTTTTTAACACTTTGCACAGAAACAACAAAACATGTCTAAATGCTCTTTGTATTTTTATGCAGCCAACACTTTTGTTTACAAGGTTGAAACTTCAAAGGTCTTGGCTAAATGTGTGTATATTGTTTATTTTTTGTACAGTTCTGTTTACACTCAATTTAAAGAAAACACTCTCTCATATTCTTTTTTCGTTAGGCTCTTCAGAATACAACCATATGTGCCACATAGATGTTTACAAGAAGACCATTCCCTTGACTATTGAATGGTCTTCCGGAGGCCCTCAGGGCCGTGGAGCCTGTGGATGAGAGACTCGTCTCTTTGATCTGGCTTATAGCTAGGATGTTACCGTCAGTGTGTGCCAGTTTGGGTTGGGAGGCTGTGGGTAACGTTGTTCCGTTCAATGTTCTGTTTCTGTAAAGCACTTTGTGTTGCTCTGCAACTTGAAAAAAGGAAAGATGTTCCAAACTGCCTGAAAGCCTCTTGAGAGGCCCTCGACTCCACAGGGTTAAAAAGGTGAAAGACATTTTGATGATAGATTGTCAGCTCTAGTCTCTCTCCAGCTGTCTAAAATGGCAACCGGGGAAGCTCTCCGTGGGACTGAAAGTATTTTATAGCAATTGTCTATTTAGAGGAATTAATTCACTCTGCATCTGGTAAATATATTTTTTTCGCTAATAGTTTTAGCTAATACACTGATACTATGTCTTATTATATCCACAAAGCACAGGGCATAGGGGATGGAATGGTTTTGCGTTCCTTACGCTGCGACCGCAGTGCAAGGTCTTTCACGTTAACACTAATTATTGAATGGATGGATGGATGAGTCCAGTGTGTTGATGCTCTAGGGTAGGTTCATGAACAGATAGGGAATAGGGAGCAATTTTGGACACAGCCTTCGATGATCCCACAAGGAAAGGAATAAGGGCCACACTTCAGTTGAGAGCAAGAGAAAGTAGGATTCTCTCTCTTCTCCTTGACTATGTAAAAGAGTTAGTGAGAGCGATGGATACTGAGAAAGTGAGAACAGGTGGATCAGTGAGGGATTGTAGACATAAGTAATGTTTGTGTTGCTAAATTGAAGCAATTAGAAACGTCTGCTTTTTGCGAAGGTGATTATAGCATTCGTATTGTTATCTGGGACACTATGAAAACCTTTTTTAAATCTTTGAAATGCCTTCTGTCCCCCATCTCTCTCCCAAGAACATATTGTTCTCAGCAACAAAGGGAGAGAAAAAAAAGTTATTCTTTCATGTAATGTCATGCAGCCCGGTTGTTCCCACTAGACGTGGAGGGTCTAGAGCAGTGGTGCGCAAACTGTGGTACAAGTACCACCAGTGGTACGTGAGCACGCTCACAGTGGTACGCAGGAGTATTTTTTTTATTTTCCACCTTTTTAGATTTTAAGTCGCAAAATCAAAATGATCAGATGGATACGCTATTTAGCACCACGGACAAGGCCAACACCCACAATCAAGTACACACACCACTTGCGTCTTCCATCTTTGCGCACACATTTGCGTGTCCACTCGTGCACATCTTCCTTCAACCCGTGGCAAACAATCAAACATTGTTGCGGAAACTACGTAGAGGAAAAGAAACCGCCGTCTCATGTGACATCTTGGTGGTACTTGGACTGCTAAATATTTTCTCAGGTGGTACTCTGTATAAGAAGTTTGAGAACCACTGGTCTATAGTGGAGCTAGCTTGGTAAGCTAGAACAAGTGAATCGTCCATGTAGGGCTGTGAAAAAAGTCTATTTGAAATCGAAATTGGATTGTTTAGTTCAGAGGATTTTTGAAAAAGTGAAATCGTCAAATCTGATTTCCTTTTTAACATTGATAATGATGTTGCTGGTCTGTTTTCAAGTTATATGGGTGAATACAATTTTGATAGTTGTATTAATCCTAAGCCAATGGGTGAGATGTCTCTACTTAATTCCAATGGACACCATTTGCAAAGTTTGAAATATGACACTTCCAGTTTTGGTATACTTGTATTTTTTCTTTTCAGAAACAAAGCGAAAATTTTCTTTGAAATCTCTTTTCTTTGAAAAGAAATTTCAAAGAAACAAATCGGATTTTATTTTTTTGACGAAATCATACAGCCCTACGTCCATGCATCGCGTGTGGCTAGAACAATCATTTGGTCTTTTCTGCCCGGCATTTCTGTGACTGTTCACTATAAAATGAATGGGATTCAGGTGAAAAGTTTTGTAATTTCACTGCAGCATTTGCTGAAAAAAATATGTTTGTTTTTGCCAAACCTGAGACACAAAGTTAGTCTGAGGTCTAAATCAATTTGATTTGTTGTGTTTGTGTTCTGACTGCCTTTTTCCAAACTGTGTCATATTTGTCACCTAAGGCATATATGTGCTGTATGGGCGCCGTGTTCATGTTGCACAAGCACCTGAAATAATTTTGTGTGGTTTTTGGGTTCGATCTCGCACGTTCCACTGTGGAACGTGCGAGATAGAACCCAAGTCATAACACCTTCCAGTCAGCTGCAGTTTGTCAGAATAAATCAAAAAGTTCTGATCTTTTTAATGTGTGATGGATCCGACGTTATCTGGAAAGAGTTGATTAATGAATGCTTGTTGGCTTACGGTGTTTGATTTTTTTCTTCCTACCGCTGAGCATGTACTTTTGCTATCTTCCACTTTCTATAATCTCCGTTAAGCAACAGCAAATTGGGCCAGCGAAGCAGAGCGCTGGTGATAAGCCAGACGCTGCTTTCTCTTAACAACACGCAACCTACCGACAACCAGCCGTCGTCATCATCATTGCCTTTTGTGCGCTCTCCCTCACTTCCTGCCGTTTTTATTCCCCTCCAACTTTGCTCTCGTTTCAAGTGGAAAGGCAACCTGAGGCCATCAGTCATAAAGCCTCCATGAATACTTGTTGATTGCCGTCGGAACTACTTCTATATCAACATTCGCTTAATGCATAATTTGATTGTCATTAATTGCATTGTTACCTGCGCCGGCGCTGCGCCGTGGAACGCAGTTTATGTTTTTGCTGGTTATGTCGTTGGTTGATTAGTTTGTCCCCAAGATAACTGAAAAAGTTATGCATGGATCTGGATGAAATTTTTGAGTTGTTGGAAATGTCATAGGGAAGAATTGATTGAAGTTTTGGTGCATTTCTGTAGCCTAAGTAACATAATCGTACTTAATCACCAACTTACCGATAGATTGCTGGACACTTACCGCGTTCACGTGACCGGACTTCCGGGTCGCAACGGCCGCTGGGAAATGTAGTTGGCTTGTGCTGAGCATGTTCGCCGGTGGCGTAAATCGCAATCGCACTACTCTGAGCACTTGCATTGATAATGGGTCGCCACGCATATGTGCTAGCACTAAAAGTATTTTTTTGGTGCCACCACGGCGCAGGTTTGCAATCTCTGAGTGCTTCTAGTTAGATTTATTACATCAGCACGAATCCCTAATGGGACAGCTTCCGGTTTCCACCAAAAGTTGTTGACGCCCCCGTCGGGTAATCTGCCCCTCACACTTTGAAAACCGCTGTGTTAAAATATGGCTGTATATTAACTATTTAGTGTATGTATTAGGGCTGCAACTAACGGTTATTTTAATAGTCGATTAGTTGCCGATTTTTGAATCGATTAGTCTGTTAATCGGCTAGATATTTTTCCTTTTAAAAATCTCCTAAATATTCACAGTGAACCTTGTTAACTAGAAATGTAGTCAACTTTGGTTCATGCTAGCAAACAAATGTACAACAATTATGTTTATTACTCTGACAAAAAGCCATAGTAATTAATTGATGTACTAAAATAATTAACTAATTTTTTTTTTTTTTTTTTCATATTCATGTTTTTTTTTTTTTTCATGTTTCTTTATCAATAATATTAATCATATCTTGGATAACAGAAATGATCAAGTAATATCAAATTTGTGTAGACCAATAGGTGGTGGTATTGGCAAAAAACTGCTGAAAATGGCAATGATACAATTCTTTGGCGATTATTCGATTATTGCATTAGTTGTTGATGAATTTCATAACCGGTCAGTCATCGATTAATTGACTAATTGTTGCAGCCCTAGTATGTATGGTTAGGGCGGATGTATCCACGTTACTGGGTATAAATTGTTTTATTTACCCATCACGGCGCAAGCACCTTCCTTCTTTGTAAAGAACAGAACATTCTCAATGCTGCTTTTAGCTTGTGTTAAGTACCGTTACGTGTCCCAGATGTCAACGGATTGAGCTTGAATTCATAATCTGTTTTGTTCCTCTGTGCCTTTTCATTGTCTGTGTTTCTTAATGATGCTCTTTCAAAGTAAGCCGTTTACCTGCTACTGTATCACATTATATCTTTGTTCATCTCTTATTTTTATTATTATTATTATTATTATTGTTGTGTCTTCACAGGAGTGTTTGTGTCTGAATACTAAGTCCATGTGTATATTGAAACCTAATTCCATGTGTAAGATAAGATGATCATTTATTGTCTCTTCAAGAATGGACATGGGAGAATGCGATTAACAATTGTTCACAGATCCAGCACATCACAAAACAAGGAAGCAGGAAACAAATGACACAACCATATATAAAAACATAAAAAGACACTAAAATGTCAAGTAAAACAAAAAACGGCAACCATGTTAGTGACGCATTGGCAAATTGAGAGCCTACCTACCATTTAGCAGTTTTCTTGACCGGGGAACCATTGAATGTTAGAACCAAATTGTTCTGCATATTGGGACACTATACCTTCTTCCAGAGGGCAGTAATTCGTATTCACCGTGCAAAACATGTTCATCCTCTGAGATCTTCAAACCTTGCCTTTTCACTGTTTTATCAAATACATCCTGCAGAGATGTGGCAGGGGGCATGCCCATTACCACATTTTCCTGCTCTCTTAATAAGAGTTTGCAGCTCAGTCTTCAATTTTACAGGCAGATTCCCAAACCATACTATTGGTTTGTGTATATCGACACTTCGTGTTTCGTGTATATAATAATATACAGAAAGAAAGAGCCTTTAGTTCACAGTTTTGAGACGCAAACAGCTATTATCTATTGCGACATCCAGTGGACACATTTCCAACAGCAGTTTGTTTCATTGTAAAAACTTGCAGCTAATTGTGCTGGCTCTGCGGCACAGTTGGTAAGACCGCCGCACCTTGGACATATACGGTGCCTGTGGGGTCTCTCTCATCCCACTTTCAAACGAATTCTGAAAGAAAATGGCTTTTTAAAAACTGCTGCTAACTACCTGCGCTGGGGCATAGCCGCGAAGCAGGTTATGTCTTTAGCCACGTTGTTTTGTCCCCTCGATATCTGAAAAAGTTGTGCACGGATCTGGATGAAATTTCGCAGAGTTCTTGAAAATGACAAAAGAAAGAAGGATCATAAACATACTTAATCACCAACTAACCGATCACTGTGCGGTCACGTGACTAGACTTCCGGATGCAGGGACTGCTGGGAAATGTAGTTTGCCGGTGGCGTCAATAGCAATTGCGCGACTCTACGAACACTTGCATTGATGATGGCTTGCCACACATACTGCTAGCACTATCGGTATTATACTGGCACAGGTTTGCAATCTCTGAGTGCTTCTAGTTTTTTAAATGTGATGGCCCGCGCGCTGAAGGTTTGAAACACTCGCTTTAAAAATATGAACAAACTTGATAGTAGGCTGCAGGGAATTGTGTGTCTTTTAGAGATTGTGAGTCTGCGGTTCGTAGTGAAGACAAAACGGTACCTGGCGCCCAGCCGGTTGTCACTCTCCACAAAGGGTTTGATTTGGAGTCAAGAGTCCGCTGTGACATATCAGCGTGCTGGAGACGTACAATTTTCTGTGCAATTTGGACGGACCAAAAATGACACCCAGTGGTGCCGGCCGTATCTCCGGATCGTTAGTGTGGTCAGGAGGATCAATCTCTCAGAAGAAAATGGATAAACAAATGGTTGTTCAGATCCAAGCATCTGCTTCTGTTAAGTTCTTTCGGTTAGTTCTTCACAAGCAAGCCGTTGTGCATGAAGGTCCTGGGTTTGAATCCCAGCCCAGGTCCTTTATTTATTTATTTTTTTACTTTACTTTTTGGGCACAAGCATCGTTTTTCATTCTTGTTACTGGGAGACAGCGACAGGATTATATCGGAATCCGGAATGAAGAGTCGGGGGGGAGACATTGCAGAAAAGCCGGAGGGGTTGTGCAAACCCACGTCACTGCTCGACCTGTGGTCTGGGGGACGCGCTCTCTACCCGCTCGGCCACGGCGCGCCCCCTAGCCCAGGTCCTTTCTGTGTGGAGTTTGCATGTTCTCCCCGTGTCTGCGTGGGTTTCCTCCGAGCACTCCAGTCTCCCCCACCAACAAAAAACATGTTCTAGTTAACCTGCTCCAGGCACTGGTTCAGAATCTGGAGTTGGCCTCCGGGGGCTGCGCACGCGGCTGCCTACCGCTCCTCAGGGATGGGTTAAATGCGGAGGATGAATTTCACTGTACATCTATGTATGTGTGACGAAATGAAGTGCCTGCATTGGAGTGCATTGTTAATGACATAGTTCAATGCATACACACATATATTCACATATGCGTCTACTTTATCTAAGGCTAGATGAAATCGGACATTACCAATTACTGGACAGCTCTTATGCCTTCTTCTTTCAAGAAGAAATGTCAAAAATGGACTGACTTCAAAGACGCTGAGAAGAACAATTTGACTTGCACCGCTAGCCACTAGTGGGAGTGGAAGGGAGGGAATGACCACATGTGAATGATGCTGCAATTGATCTCTTTTGTTTATTTATGTATTTATTTATTTTTCTCAACATTATTTTCACCTTATTATACACTATTATTTTATTATTATTTATTTCTTTTTCTGTCTTTATTGTCCTGATCATAATTTGTTTACCGTTTTATTTCCATGTCTTTGTCTGTCTATAAAATGAAAAAAAAAGTAAAAAAAAAAAAAAGAAATCACAAGAGATCAAAAGTCAGCCATGAAGCAGGCGACTAGATGATATCTGTAAGTGCAACACGATTATCATCAGTTCATTTCATTTTTATAACTACATTAACTACTATAACTATAACTATATTAATACATATTTTAAAAAATAATGTGTTCTGTGTCGAGTTGTTCATCATTCTTTTCAGAGCAAACTCGCTAACACAAATATCTATACGACGGGCCAATTCTACGATTCCCTCATGGTGCGATAATCCACGTCACTTTTGAGCATTTTAAGGTAATTTCAGGATGAATGTATTTTGTATCTTGGAAATTCCTGCATCGAAATTCCAAGAGTAAAATCTCTGAGAAAGATAATAAATATTAAAACCCAAGATCATAAATATTTATCTTCATTACGATTATACATAGTTAGAGTTTCATTTAGAAAATTTGAAACATTCGCCACTAGGCTTACTTTTATAAAATTCACAAAGAAACTAAACTTTTTAAAAAATTATTGTTTTGTCCAGTCCATCCACTTTCACATGAAGACAACACACCACAACACCATTTCAACATTCTAAATTAATAATCTAGGGTGATAGTGGAGGTTTCTCATAAAAAATCAAGCCCCGGTGTGTATTGCTGGGTGAGGAGAATTAGCATACCCTCCCCCAAGGTGATACCTGCAGCCAGAGACATCCTGTCTGCCTATTGTGCTATTTGATGTGCCAATCTCCATTGTTACTGTGATTCAATCAGCCGCCTACCAGGCTGTGTGTTCTGTTGTCAATCTCTCTATAAAACTCTTGCTTAGAAACTTGGTAGTGTGTTGAGATGGGAGTTCTAAGCCAGATCTCTCTCTCCAACATGCTGCGGTCGGTTGTAACCTGGTTAAACCAAACCATATACTTTGTTAATTTATGTAAATTAATTCCCTTTGCCATACTGGAATTTAAACCTTCTATTGTCATATCCTATTGAATGGAGTAGGTTGTGTGATCCCTGAACACAGATAAGTGTCGAGCAATCACGTTCGCATCCTCTTCCAAAACGCACCGCAACCAATGTGATGGGTCCTTGGGAATGGGAGGAGCTCATTATACATAGTAGGAGCGGCCTCTGGTGCCACTGGCGCGCAATCACGCACGCGCATCTGAGCATGCGTGGACACGACCAAAGGTTGACACTTGCATCAAATGTGCACTGTTGATACACACCTCACTTTAAACATGAACAAACAGAAAGTAGATTGGTGGTAGAAATGGTCCATATTGAGAATATAAATTAAATATTCAAGTTCACCCTCGTTACAGAGACCTCGCAAATCCCGCCACACACACACACATCAGCACACACAGTGAAGCAGCCCGCGTTGATAAGCAGACACGCCGAGACGCGTGCATGCTCCGCTGCTGGGCACGGCTGTGCACGCGTACATGCACGCGTAGACATTCAGTGGATCGTGGTGTACACGCGGCAAATGTAAACATCCTCGTGTGTCACAAGGCCTGCCAGGAGGCGGAAATGCTGGTGGATTAGTGGGCGCGCTCCACCTGAAATGGAAGCAGGCTTCCTCATCTGACTCCCGGTCTCGTTCCCAATTCTATCAGCAATGACTATGTTTTAAAACATGGTAAAATGAAACGGCGGTGGTCATCTGAGGCTTAATATCTTCTGTGTGTCTCCTAGGGGAAGGTGGCGGACAGCCAGCAGGCAGTATTGGACCACGAGGCTCTGTTGGCTCAGGTTCTGGTACTGGAGGAGTGGCTGAGGGCCATGAGACTGAAGATCCAGTCCTTGTGTTCAGAATCTGGAGACTGGAGCCAGGAGGACACAGCCCAGCAGGCACAGGTAGAACATCTCCCTGACTGGTCAGATTGTTCAAATGAGGGACGTTGGTCTGACGTTAGTCGATGATCGTTAGTGATCAATTAGTTTGTGATTAAATGATAATTGTTAGTGATTAATTAGTGATGTTCGTGATTAATTGATAATCATTAACCCATTGATGGTATTTTATCCATTAATTTCATTTACCAAACTATTAATCAAAATGTTGTACCCCAATACATTTTGCCACATATGAACACGCTGCACTAACTAAGGGGGATCTCTTCCTTCTGGTCCATAAAATAATATCCCAATACCTGCACGAGGGTTACACAATATACTATATACTTTACATTTCTTAAGTTGGTACCTTGTATGTACCTTGGATTTCAGAATATTTGCACAGATTGATAAGCAATGTGGCACAGATAATTCCTCACAGGGCGATCTGTAGAAAGCAATTTTAAATGGTGTGTGTTTCAAGTGAATTCAAATCCATTCCCATGGCCTACATTGGAAATGCCGGCTATGCAGACTTGGCTCCGCTCCGATGGCCTACACAGGCTGCTATACAAATGTTGAAAGTGCGTTCCATTAGGGAGGGACAACAACGACACATGTAAGCTCCAGTCTCTAGGGACATTTTTTAACAGTATTATTATTACTATTACTTGCCACCAAATTACCATTACCACAATGGTATCCATTTTACACCATGGCCAGCTCTGGGTTGAAGGACAGTGTCCAACCTTGAATTTTATCTTAAACCTTGCAGCTAGTTTTCTAGTTTCTGACATCAAACATCTAATCCATACCGGTGTTGGCGTACAGTGGCTAACAAAGCTGTCACACCGCTCAAAGAGTCCCAGATTCAGCCAGAGAATGTGATGAAAGGCTATGACTCCATCAAGCGTCATCACCGAGTATGCTAATGTAACACAGCCGGCTCTCTTCTCTCACCAAACTTGGAACTCAAAGTCAAACAGAGAATTACATTTTGTTGGCTCAGTAGGAGGGAGAACAGAGCAGCCATGCTGTGCCCTAGCCCAAGTTCCCATCTCCAGACAGAAAGCATTATGTCCATTTTAACCCTAAAACATAAATTTGAATGCCATCTGTGCCGTGTGCCTGAAACATTGGTCAAACCAAGCCTTATATACTCAAAGTTCACGAGATCAAAGGCCAGCCATTAAGAAAGCCACAAGATAATGCTTCAAAGGCAAGATGATTATTAATTAATTTCAGAAATCTAAAAATCTAGTGGAAAAAGGCGCTTGTGGCAAAAAAATAACGCAGTTGAAGGTGTAAAATATTTCAATGCACATTCATTATCCTCTAAAGTGGAATGGCATATACTTTTTGTACACGTTAATTTTTAATCTGTGTCGTGAAACATCATGTTTGTTCGCGGACAACCCATCATTCCGTACAGGTCACGCAGCAAATGGTGCTATGCTAAAACCCAATAAGAAAGTTACATCACCACTAACCCTAGAGTAACCCGCCATCTGTTGGAGAAATTAGTGTATTGCAGGGGAAAGTGTGAAAGCGTTTTTTTTTTTTCCACATACACTTAACCTAAGCGACACAGCACTCTAGGAAGAACAAGTGACGTTGGCCTGACGACAAACTCCGACGACGACAGCTCATGGAACCATGTTTACATTGTTCTTTATATGTGTGCAAATGCACGGAGCAAAGACTATGAGAGTGGATGAAATGTAAACATGTCTGCTCATTGCAAATGTGTGCCTTTTCAAGATGATTGCAAATGTTTTTTTCAGCATTAATGAAATGCCCATGCAGCGGAGAATAGCATTCACAAGCTATTGAATAACCTTCAACCATAGAAGCAGGATGGAATATTCAACATATCTCAATTATCATGACTGCTATCCTGGCATACTCAACTTGTTTATAACATTTTTACCTGCGCCGCGAAGCACGTTATGTTTTTGGCAGTGTTGGTTGGTTGGTTTGTCTGTCCCCAAGATAACTGAAAAAGTTGTGCATGGATCTGGATGAAATTTTGTACAGTTGTTGGAAATGACACATGGAAGAATCGATTACATTTTTTTGCATTTCTTTAGCTTATAAGTAACATACTTAATCACCAAATTACCGATAGATCGCTTGGCGCTTACCGCGGTCACGTGACCAGGCTTCCGGGTCGCATGGGGCTGCTGGGAAATGTATTTGCCACTGGCATGTTTGTCGGTGGGAATACAGTCTATCTCAATTGCAATCGCGCGACTCGAGCACTTGAGATATGGGTTGCCACACATCCTGCTAGCACTAAAAGTACTTTTTTTTTTGTACCACTATGGCGCAGGTTTGCAATATCTGACTGCTTCTAGTCTTATTTTTTCAAGTTGAGACAGGGGCTCTGTAAAATGTTACTTCTTCAGGCCTATTTCTTACTCTATGCATACATAAAGTAGTTTCTCCCAGCTTTTCCCTAATGCGGGGTCATTTTTAAAATTGGATGTGTGAGATGTAGTGTAGAGCTGCAGCCGATGAATCAATTATTGAAATAATCGCCAACTAATTTGATAATCGATTAATGGGCAGCGATTAACCATTTCGTTGTTTGGCCCATTCTTCGCTCAAACGTGTTGGATATTCGTAGGGCTGCAAGTAACGATTATTTTAATTGATTAATCACTAATTTTACTGACCAATAATCAGTTCATTTTTCAATTAAAATCTGATTATTAGCGATAATTATTATTCAAAGTTTTCAACATTAATATTGCAGACTTTTTTTTCTGTTTTGCTTTCTCTTCATTGCTAACTTTTCAATTTTTTTAGCATTAGCATAGAAGAGACTACTTTTCCATGCTAAATTCTAACATATTGGATTTTCACACAAGCCTACGTATTGTGTTGTATTAGGTCCATGACACTGGGAATGGTGACTGGCATTGGGAACAAACAAGGACACGATTAATCACTGCCGATTATTATTATTATTGCTCTTATTATGACCTACCCTTAAAGCACCATATTTGATTAATCGTTGCTTCATTGCAGGGTGTTTTTCATGGATGTGTGCATGCAAAAAAAAAATCTATGACTGACGGCTCATTGTCAAAGTGCATCGAAGTTGTGAAAGTTATTATTTAAAGATATGTTGAAACCTGTCAGGAGACACGTATCTTCTGCCTACACCTGAACCAATGTCTTTTTGCTTTTAAATTGAGTTGTTGTTTTGTATGCTTTTAATTATCTGTGCCTTGAGGGTCTCGAGAAGGTGCTTCAAATTATGTTTTATTATTAGTTGTTTGAACAGTGACTGAAACTTGATTTAAATAATTGTATTATTTTTGAAGGAGGCTAATTTGTACGTGGCCCATAAAAACACATAGCTACACAATGGGGGAGGCGGGGGACGGGAGTGTCGGGAGACACACACCAAGATAATAAGAAATATGAATTAATTTTTATTCAAGAATCGTGCCCCTCATGCGTTTTTCCAAAATACAATATTCAAGTCACACTCACAGCCGGACGGTGCAAAACAAGAGCATAGGAATTATGCATTTGAATGAAATGTCTTGTCCCTGCACGCCTTGCGCAACCTGAGAAACCACTCAAGAATCAGAAGAACCCTACTCTTCTGGGTTCATGTTCTTTTTTTTTTGAAACCATACCAATCTACTTCTGTTGGTACAAAATAAATTGGGATTTATCCTCTTCCTCGTTTTATTCACAAAAGTCATGTATCCAATGTTAACTCGTTCAGTGTCATGTATGCAAAAACACCGTCGTATAGTGTGGCACAGTGCCAAACATGCGCTATCGTGTCATTTAACATTATCTCCAAGAAGAAATAATGTATTTTTTCTAAATGCCGAAATATGGTCAGAAATCAATTTTGGTGCATTTCTGTAGCCTATAAGTAACATAATCATACTTAATCACCAACTTACCGATAGAACGCTGGGCGCTTACCGCGGTCACGTGACCAGACTTCCGGGTCACATGGGCCGCTGGGAAATGTAGTTAGCATGTTCGCCGGTGGGAATAAAGTTTATGGGTGAATC
>OMKY01086493.1:0-10266 GCA_900302395.1 Bregmaceros cantori | reverse complement strand
CAGTAGCGTCTTTAAATCATGGGGGGATTCCTCATCTCCGGACGCGGGGGATGAAGCCCTTGAAGTCGTATCCTTTGCCGCCAAACTACCGAAAAGTTTTGTCTGCCGATGTTTCTTTAGATTCGGCATCTCTGCCATACTCCAAAGTTCCGTATCAAACAGGGCGTTAAAATTGGTATTGACTTATCGGAAAAAAGTATTTGTCACATATATTTTAGCAAAAATAAAAACCCGCATGGGAGAGCGATGTCCGACGTGACCTCCTCACTCGGCAGCCATCTTGGAATCGAAGTACTGATATTTTTGTTAAAGATCTACTGAGTAGAAGTAAAAAGTACTCACAGAAAAAAGTACTTCTAAAAGTACAGATACTTGAAAATTGTACTTAAGTACAGTACTTAAGTATTTTCACTTTACTTGCCATCTCTGGTAATCCGTGGAAACGAATCATGATCACAATCAAACCTCTGGCACATTGCTGGAACATTTGCAATTATTCCTACCTGACGAATAATATATTTAAAATAAATTACCATTATTCCTGGTTATTAATATATTTGAAAGAAATAATTGCTAATAATTATTATTAATATAATAAAATAAATAACAGCCTGGATTATTAACATAATTAAAAGTAAAACATTTACAAGACTTTTGCGGTTGTTTTGAGAAGAGCTGTTTTTTCTTTTTTTTTTTTTTAATGTTTTTTTTCCAGCCCATTCAGGCTGTTTTTTTTCCAAGCTTTATTTATTAGGGTTAGTGGAAGCAGGTGAAGATGGGGGGTAGACATGCGGGAAATACATCGGTGGTGGGATTCGAACCACCGACTCACCGCGCCATTAAGGCATATGCGTGCTTTCCAGTGCACTGCCTATCCGACTGAGCTACTGGGCAGCACAGAGCTGTTTTTTCTACCCCATCAAATATAATGTCATTCACTTCTGCAGCATTTTACACAAATCTCTAAATATGCTGAGATACTTATGGGCCTCCAAGATTTAATGATTTATACACTGATATGGGCAGACTAGCGATAAAAATTATTAAGTAAAAGTTTCGCTACCTCAGCAAAATATTACTCAAGTAAAAGTAAAAAGTAGTCATCCAAATAGTTACTCCAGTAACATTTAAAAAGTACTCCACGAAAAAAGTTACTTAAGTAGCAAAAGTACTGAATAACTTTCAGTTGAAAAAAAAATAGAGAGCGAGAGAGAAAGCACCCGAGAAAGAGAGAACGAGAGAGAGAGCGCCCGAGAGAGAGAGTGAGAGAGAGGGAGACTGAGAGAGCGAGAGAGAGGGCCCGAGAGAGAGAGAACACCCGAGAGAGAAAGAGAGAGATATGACGCCAACATAGTATGTGCCAACAGTTCCAAACGGGTGTCGCTAAAGGCCAAGTTAATGTAAAAGGAGTAGCGAATTGCTGACATCTCAAAAAATAGGTTTCTTTCACCTCAAATTTTCTTGAGTAAAAGTAGAAAGTAACTTGCGAAAAAAAAGGAAAACAAAAGTTAAAAAGTACACAAAGAATTGTAGCAGAGTAAATGTAATGTGTCTCTGCCCATCTCTGTGAATGCATTTGCAAAATGAGTATTGTGGAAAGTAAGGTAAGGAGTAAATGTAAAGGATTTGTTAGTAATAATTAATAATATGTGTTTATTCCAAGGACTGACCGACTGAGAGGTTTGCAGGCGCCACCGTGGGAATCAGAGAAGGTGTTTTCAGGACATGGCTGACAGCGGAAGACAAAGTCAATGGTACCTGAAGGGAATCAGTATACACAGTGGGCACCCCGGTGAACATTGTAACACAATAATAGCACATTAATAACAATAAAGACACTCACAGAGTACAAACCTGCGCCAAGGCCATGGGGTCACTGATGCCAAAACATCTAGACGCTATTATGTTACTTATAGGCTACAGAGATGCACCAAAATTAAGTCACTTGTTCAGTTTGTTCGCTCTTGGTGGTATATGGGATTACAGTCATAAAAACTAGAGAGCAGAGATTGCAAACCTGCACCTAAACCTACTCTAACCTAAAATAAAAAACGAAACAAAAAAAGTGCAATTTGCAGATTGAAAAAGAAAAAGACGCGAAGAAGTGCTTGCAAGTCGCGATTCGAACTTGGGACGATGTCGTTAAAGTGAAGTATGTTACCGCTGCGCTATACACGCTGATGCAAAGATGGGGAGCAGACAACCTTAAGTTGCGCCGTGTTTTAATTCTGAAACATCCCAAATGCGATCGGAAATGGCCATTTGGGAGAATTCAATTCAGTTTTATTGATGTCCCACAAAGGGGCAATTCACTTTGCAATCAGACAGGGTCGACACACATTACAGTTCACTCATTCATAGACAGACATTAAAACACAAAGACTCCAAGTTCAGTGGAGTTGTTGGGTGACAACTGCTCTACAGACAGAAGTAGCTAGACCAGTGAGGCAGAGATGTGACCAAGTCCCTCTTTCAAGTCTCAAGTCCTTCTTGGGCAAGTCAAGTCAAGTCCCAAGTCAACTCCAAGTCAAGTCATCATTAACATGCTGTCATTTTAGCCCCAGAATCTGATTTTAATAACGTCAAACTTCAACTTGGTCACATCTCTGCAGTGAGGTTGGATAAAAAAAAGTTCAGTCCTGTCGTTGGGTAGGACTGAATAAAAGAAAGAGTAAAGAATAAAATTGATAAATGAATAAAAGTAAAAGATGAATAAGAGTAAAAACAAGTAAAACATATTAGGTAATCATAAAAGTTGGTCCAAATTCCCTGTTCTGTTCAGTGCCTGAATGGAGGCTGGTATAAAGGAGAATGTGTATCTGTTTTTCATGGCCATAGGAAGGGCCAGGCGACGGCCAGACGGCAGCAGTTGATACTGCCCCCTCAGTGGGTGTGAGTCATCCAAGCAGATTGACTTGGCTGTCCTCAGCATCCATTTATTATACACCTCCTCCAGACCATTAACATTCTGGAGGCAATTTTTATCATTCTTGAGAGGCAGTTTCTGCCCTTGATTGGCAGGTTAATGAAGAAGGTGATGAAAATCCAACCACTAGATGTCGCTCTGTGACCAGTTACACATCACCCCCCCCCCCCTTCTTCTTCAGCATTTTGTAAAAATATTGAGGAAATGCAGTCAAAATCTGACTTAAAGTTACTCACCAAGCGGTCGAATGGACCAATAGGCTGGCTGCTTCTACTAGTAATTCCAAAAGGAATGAGAAAATGGAACGGGTTGCACTGATTATTTAATCATGCATTTGTGGGTCACAGATCCACATGAGAGCATTTGCGTGTGGAATAGCACATTGCAAGTTACCACCATCCGTTTTAAATAATGCGGTAGGTGTCTGCTCCCACCGAATACACAAAAACAGTCCAAAACACGTTGAAACGAATGGCACCGGAAGTGACGTTCTGAGTGCAAATTTAACCGGAAATACCCCCCAAACTCATCTATAGTTGATTTGACCAATGTTTAATGTCAGTTTGACCAATGAGTAATGTGCTGTCATGACGTCATCAATACAGTCCACTGGTCGACCCTTTATTTTTCAGGTAAGAAAGTACAATATTCCATCACAACCATTTTTGTTTCACTTACAGAAAGAAAGAAAGAAAGATTTCCATTTATATAGGGCTTTTCTACCACATAGTGGTAATTCAAAACGCTTTACAGTGATCCCTCAATCACAGATTCACACACCAATGGCGGCTGCTGCCATACAAGGCGCTCGCCACGACCCATTGGGAGCAATTTGGGGTTCAGTGTCTTGCCCTTGCTACAGCCACCCCCAAGTAGTAGGCTCTCTAGTTTAATTTGATGTTTAGCCTTCATGCTAGGTTTGAAGATAAGGCTTTAGCTTTTTAATGGCTGCCTGGCAGAGGGAGGGTTGTAATAGTTCTAAAAATGTGTTACAACCAGGGCTTTGAATCGATAATTTTTCCCAATCGCTTCGTTCCGAACAGAAACAATACATTGACGTTCCCGAACCGGTTCGAACCAAAAAAATATTGTTCCCGGAACGGTTAATTTCGTTCCTGTCAGCTTGGCACGAGCTGTGTCAGGCGGTGTTTTAATTTAAGATGGTTCTCGTCGCGGGCGCGGCTGGGAAGGAGAGGCGGATGGTGGCAGAGAGTGGCAGAGCAGTGGACGCCACACAGCCTTCTCTTCCCAGCCCCCTGCCCGCTATAAACCATTATTTTCAAATAAGTGTTCCTGTTCCAGAACATAAAACATAATAACGTTTCTGGTTTCGTTTCTGTTCCCTGGAAAATACAACAAGTTCCCGGTATTCGTTTTTGTTCGTTGATACGGTTCAAAGCCCTGGTTACAACCCACTATAGTAAACTATTACAGGCTACAAAAAAACAGATCAGTTTATTCTTTATGTGATGTATATTCATTTATTCAATTGTATATATTTTAATTTTATTCAACTTGTACTTTTGGTACGTTTTATTATTATTTATGTTTCTGACAAGCTTATGATTACTACTTATTATTCAATAAAGTGCTAGCGTGTAGACCATCTTTTGGAGTATAATAATGTCATGTCAAATTTTGAGATCTCTAGCACCAACAACCACTTGTTACACAAAAACAGTTACAATCATCGGTCTCCCCTACAGCCTTGACGTGCTTCGAGAGTGTTCGATGTTGCACTCGCTTGCAATGCGATGCGAGATCACTGGGGTCGATACCTCCACCTTTTCTCCCCAAACCTGCTCGGTCTCGACAGCCCTTCTACAGAGAGCAGTTTTGGGGGGAAAGTTGGGGGGCATCGGCCTCCTCGCTTGCCGAACCCCTCTATCGGCTCAATGTGGACGCCGGCCCCCTACTGAGCTTGGCTTTGTTCACGTTCGAGGTGTCAGGCACGTGTCTCGCGTGCCACATTGACCCAAGATGCCAGAGGATTATTATTTTTTAATGTGGATTATGTTAACATAACGTTTGGTTATGTTTTCACCCGCATTGGTTTGTCCCCTCGATAACTGAAAACATTGAGCATCTGGAGGAGTTGCTGGAAATGACGAAAGAAAGAAACGATTCAATTTTGGTGCATTTCTGTAGCCTATGAGTAACATTGCTCTGCATAAAAAGTGCTATATAAATAAAGTTTGATATTTTTTTGCGTATTTTTTCCAACCTGCGCTTTTTAAAAACTTAAAAAAAAAAAGTAGATTAGATTTGGGGGTTAGGTTTAGGGGTTAGGTTTAGGGGTTAGCCGCAGGTTTGCAATCTCTCAGTGCTTCTAGTTATTATTGTGTGTTCATTCAACAATGACAACAACGGTGCATTATTGAAGGAGCAACACAAACCAGCAAGTACATATTTTCACTCGGCGTTCACTCCAACCAAACACTGATCATGAAAATACAAATGAAACGAGCCACTTCAGACTTGTAATGATCTTTTCTTTCTTTTCACTCAATGCTTTTATTTTTATTTCTAGAACACGTTCAAATAAAAAGATTAATTCCCAGCACCCGGGTGCAGCGGTCAGCCGTTGATAGCATGCTAGGAGCGGCCGCCCGCTCGCCCGACGGCAAGCACGGCAAAATGTGTGTGCAATCCAGCCGCAAAACGGTTCTGCAGTTGCTCATTTGTGTCCCAAGATCATTCCAGTCGGTGCTCGATCTGCTCCATGGAGAGTGTGGCTGGATGTTTGCTGGGGTTTGCAGAGTGTAGTTCGGTCGGCGGAGAGAAAGTGCAGGCTGCATGGCGTGATGTACTGTGCGACCCCACAAAACGATGAATCCTTACAAAACCTTAGCCCCTAACTCCTAACATAACGCCAAACCTAACCCCTAACATCGTCGAATTCCACGCACCAATCCCTTGGGTACCTTGAGTACTCTAACTAATTTAATGTTATGAAACTCTTACTGTAGACTCGGGGAATATATGTTGCTGTTTAAAATAACTTAATAATTATAACAGCTACGAAGCGGGGCTCCATTGCTGCACAGCAGCCCACAACTTGCAGGCTGATGCTGAGACCGCTGCTGGCAATACGAGCAGAGGATTTGTTGCTGGTCGTGGTGCGCTCCACCGCGCAGAGCGTGCGAGTGAGGCCGCTGCAGTCTCACTCGACAAACGGTGTGTCCGTGGAGCTCAGCAAGCGCTCAGCCCCTCGCTTTGTGAAAATGTTTTCACGAAGAGAGGGGCTGAGCGTTTGCAAAGGTAGATGGTAGGGACATGTAAAGTGTGAATGAGCTCGAAGGGGGCAGTAATGGCAACAGATTTCAATGTTTGGCAGTGGGATTTATGAACCTTAAGTGAAGTAAGTTAGGCTAGGTTTTTAACTTTCTTTCTTTATAGATTCAAAAATACTTTTGAGTAATTTTTAGCTCCTGTACTTTTTACTTTCAAAAATACTTTTTGAGTATGTTTCTGAGCCTGTACTTTTAACTCAAGTCAAGTAGATATTTGGATTAGTGCTTTGCAGTCGTACTCAAGTTGTTTTTTCACAAATGTTTTTTACTCTTACTCAAGTAAGAAATTTGGGTACTTTTGCCATCTCTGGGAGCCGCATGTTGCCGACCCCCGGACTAGAGATATTTTGCTTAGCGTGTTCTGCTCTGACTCTTCTGGTACCACACTGATGTAGTTTGACGTCTGTATGGAGCTGTGATGTTATTTCCACGATTCAATACGTCCCTGTTTGTTCGCTACCAGAACATCACAACATTCTTAGTATAGATGTTCGGGGTGGCGGCCATTCAACACATTTGGAAATCATCTTAAACGTTGCATGTTACAGCTTTGGGCTTTGCTGCTGTAAATTCCACATGCAGGGGATTTTTTTTGCATGTTAACCTTTTAGAGTGGAAGTGAGAAAGCTCAAATGTCACCGTTGTATTATCTCTGGCTTTTCTGTCTTTTCAAGTCAGAAAGATATGCAGCCTAGGTAACAACAACACTGGGGATTTAGACGGGTGATCATTTTCTCTTTCATTACCTGCACCGGGGCTGTGCCGCGAAGCAGGTTATGTTTTTGGTTGCGTTGGGTGGTTTGTCCCCAAGGTAACTGAAAAGGTTGTGTACGGATATCTGGATGAAATTTTGCAGAGTTGTTGTAACTGTCACACAGAAGAATTGATTAAACTTTGGTGCATTTCTGTAGCCTATAAGTAACATAATCATACTTAATCACCAACTTACCGATAGATCATTTCTGTAGCCTATAAGTAACATAATCATACTTAATCACCAACTTACCGATAGATCATTTCTGTAGCCTATAAGTAACATAATCATACTTAATCACCAACTTATCGATAGATTGCTGTGCGCTTACCGCGGTCACGTGACCAGACTTCCGTCCGCTGGGAAATGCAGTTGGCTTGTGCTGAGCATGTTCGCCGGGGGCGTCAATCACAATCGTGTTATTCTAGGAGCACTTGCATTGATAATGGGTTGCCACACATACTGCCAGCACTAAAAGTACTATTTTTTGTACCACTACGGCGCAGGTTTGCAATCTCTGAGTGCTTCTAAGTTTGATATGGATTGCAGGCTCAATCCCTTTTAAAGTATGCTTTTTTGAGTCGTGAACCTGACATTGGACAGTGTAGAGAATCTTGGTACATTTTCTGGTAATGATATTTATGTTCTTAAATTCATGAATAGTCTTCAAAGTTACCTTTGGATCTGTCATTGCGCTCTTGGATGCCTGCCGATGGCCAGGCCGGGGCTGGTTATAGTCTCAATAATGTAATAAAAAATTAAAACAATTTGAATGTTTTGAACGTAAGCATTTTAAACATCAATTGTCCTGTCAATGGAGATATGGTGCCCCTGGCACCAGTGCCGTTTTTCACTCTTTATTGAGAGAGATGGTGGATTGAATCGGAAGAAGAAGAAGAGTCGGGGGGAGACATTGCAGAAAAGCTGTAGAGGGGATTAGAACCTGCGGCACTGCTCGATCGATGGTCCGGGGGGCGCGCTTTATAATCATTCTGCCCCCCGGCAGTTTAACATGCCCGAGTTAGTCAGTCTAGGAATTAGTCGAACAGTCAGTCTAATAGTGTTACAAGCATTTTACAAACTGCCCCACGTAGAGCGCAACTGCTCAAGCACTTTGATGAATTAATAGCCTGGATGAATAGCAAGGATGAAGCGCAAGCCAGCCCAACTTCCTGGAAGCTGAAGGGTGGTTGTGCTATAGACGTATTTACGCGCAAAACACTGGGCGGAGTCGTTTTGTCACGCCCTTCTGTTGGTCACTTCTGGTGCCTGAATGTAAAGTCTGATAGTGGACCAAGGTAGGAGGACACAAAACACACAAAACACATGTTCTTCTTGACCAATAGGCTGGCTGCTTCTACTAGTAATTCCAAAAAGAATGACAAAATGGAACGAGTTGCACTGATTATTAAATCATGCGTTTGTGGGTCACAGATCCGCACGAGAGCATTTGGGTGTGGAATAGCACACCGCAATTTCTCACCATCCTAGACGTTCAGCCTAACCGGAAGTTATGAACAGGATAGACCTAGACGTTCAGCCAAACCGGAAGTTACATACAGGATAAACCTAGACGTTCAGCCTAACCGGACGTTACGCACAGGATAGACCTAGACGTTCAGCCTAACCGGAAGTTGCGTACAGGTTAGACCTAGATGTTCAGCCTAACCGGAAGATACATACAGGATAAACCTAGACGTTCAGCCTAACCGGAAGTTACGTACAGGTTAGACCTAGACGTTCAGCCTAACCGGAAGATACATACAGGATAAACCTAGAGGTTCAGCCTAACCGGAAGTTGCGTACAGGTTAGACCTAGATGTTCAGCCTAACCGGACGTTACGCACAGGATAGACCGGCAGGCTCTCTCCCAACAAAAAACATACTTGGACAACAACAAGGGCCAACAGAAAAGGAGTGATGGGAGTCTTGCCTGTCTTGTCGAGCTGCTCGCCAGGTGCACAGGTGTCTTTGAAACATTTGGAGCAGTCTTTGTTGGCACAGACAAACCCTTTGTCTTGGCGACACGAGCACTGAGCATTTGTCTTGGTCGTACAATTCCTGACAGTCTCTGCAACAACGTCCAGACATTAATATGAAATATGAAATGCTCACATTCGATAACTTAAGCCTCACTATTTTCTACAAAATCAACACCGGAACAGCCAGGCTGTGTTACACGCCTATGAAATTGTTGTGTAATGGTGCAGATGGAAGTCCAGTCCTTCGCACAAGGCAAGGATGGCCCATCGGTAGGCAGACACGACACACAGCCTTTCCACTGATAAAACAATTTATAACGCACACACTCATTGAAATGAGACCTTGGCTGTGTCCGAAATCGCTCCCTATCCCCCATATAGTGCACTATATGGGGCGCATGCCATTTTGTAGGGATGTCCGAATTCTCCATTTACCCTATACAGTGCACTGAAAGTATCCCACAATGCACTGCAAAACGTAGTGAGCATCGGATGTACCCTAGACAAAGCGATGTAACCCATAATGCATTGTGAGATGTTTTAAAAATGGCGCGCCGCAAATCATTATAAATGTAAGTACTTCTGACTTTTTGTGATGATTGTTGATTTTTATAATTATATTTTTATAAGTGCTATTGAGTGCACTATAAGTGGGTGCACTATATGAGGGGTAGGGGGTTGGGGATAGGGAGCGATTTCGGACACAGCCTATGATAAATATGGATTTTTTACTTTGTTTTTATACCAACCGACTGATTTGGTCTCAATGGTTTCCTATTAATCACGTTCATTCCACACCACAGAACTCACCGTGCTCACAAGTCAGGCAAGACTGACATTTGCCTGAAAGGTTGATGGTGTCCTGGAAGGTTCCCGGTCCACAATCTTCACAGTGGGTTTGGATCAGTTTTGAACACTCCTTCACTACTTTACTTCCTATAGAGGACACAGATAACACTCCTTCACTACTGTACTTCCTATAGAGGACACAGATAACACTCCTTCACTACTTTACTTCCTATAGAGGACACAGATAACACTCCTTCACTACTTTACTTCCTATAGAGGACACAAATAACACTCCTTCACTATTGTACTTCCTATAGAGGACACAGATAACACTCCTTCACTACTTTACTTCCTATAGAGGACACAGATAACACTCCTTCACTACTTTACTTCCTATAGAGGACACAGATAACACTCCTTCACTACTTTACTTCCTATAGAGGACACAGATAACACTCCTTCACTACTTTACTTCCTATAGAGGACACAGATAACACTCCTTCACTACTTTACTTCCTAAAG
>OMKY01086491.1:0-11385 GCA_900302395.1 Bregmaceros cantori | reverse complement strand
AGAGAGGTAACGGACTCTGGGAGAAGTTGGCCACAAAGCGCAGCAACTTTCCATTTGCTGTATTTATTATTATTGATAAATAAAAAATAAAAGAGTGACGTGTGAATCTTCGGGATAGAGACGCGAGAAAAAGACGCGGGGGTATAGGAAAAAGACGCAGGGGTATAGGAAAAAGACGCGGGGGTATAGGGACTGGGTGTAGCGGTTAAGACAGCCCCATACGGTGTTCGCAATGAAATGCATTTTGTAACAACGCGATCTGACACACACACCGACACACACACACAGACACGCACACACAAATGCATTTTGTTTTATTTTATTTGTCGAAAAAACACCCGCTGGACATGGCTGCGTGATGTAGCGGTTAAGACAGCCCCATACGGTGTTCGCAATGAAATGCATTTTGTAAAGACGTGACCTCACCGACACACACAGACAGACACACCCACACACACGCCCGAGGCGTTGCGGGCTCACTCCCACACCAAGGACGCCCCCGTCTTGCGTTGCCCATACCAACTCCGCCCATGTCCGCGCAGATTGGTTCGCATTTATGTGGGCGATGGGTCAATGAGCTTTCCCAGACCCTATTCAGCGTCTAGCGATGTGCAATTCGTGGACGCTGCATTGGGTCTGGCTTGCCAGGCTACAAGGAAGTGTGGCCTCACCATGCCAACTGGACGCCACTCCTGAAGAAGGTCGCAGAATAGCGACCGAAACTGTAGAGGTATTTACAAACCGTATTACTGTCATTTAAACGAACCAGTAATTTATTAGTACATGGTTTGACAGAATGAACACCATTCATTGATTCATGTATATAGTGCAAATTACAAGCAGTGCGGAGGGAATTATATGAGATTGGGGGCCCAACTGCACCACCACATCTCCATTTCTCAAGACAACCAGCGAGTTGGGGGAAAGGATGTCACCACGGCAGTGAGCTGTAATAGTCTCTACCCTGACACAGTCTCCAGTCGTAATACCTCCATGGGTAGATACGGCAGTCTGGGTGTGTGGTCGGTGGCGGGGGTGGGATCATGCAAATGAAGTGGAGCAGTCAGCGTCTGGGAGGACAGTCTGGACAGGGGTACAATTCTTTATTTTTATTAGCATGGTTATTATGATGCTTAATAAATACACTGATGTTAACTGTTATTATTTATGATGGATGTCACAAAATACAAAGTTAAAGTCATGTTCTAAAAGGTTTTCTGTGATTCTAGTGGGCATGGGGAGTCATGGTAGACCATTGATTGTGTGGCTGCATTACAATATTTACCTAACATGGACATTTTGAGGTCCTCCCAGAAAACAGTTTGTTTCAGAATTGAGGACACGATGACGTAAATGCAAAATATGAATACCCATTATCGCCCCCTACCATGTTATCACGGAACTGCATCAAACTATTTCAACTAATGACCAAAACTCGATAATATGGCATTTTGCGACTATTTACATAGCATACAATGTGGAAATATTGCACGTGAGTTTGTAAGCACTAAGCATGCATGTTTGTGTTTGTGTGTATCCATCACAAGAGAAAGCGCAGATTCGGCCCTTTGACGCCATGTGTTTCGGTCCTCCAAAATCCCCCATTGAACATGTACGTGTGTGTGTTACACGGGTATGAAAAAGATTCAAACATTTTCGCATGGATGGATGTCTGGTCCTTTCCAGAATGCGAGCTTGAGAGGATGCGGGTGCGACCATCCAAGATGCATAAGACAAGGCTCCAATGCACACACACCCTGACATACCTGCTAGACACTCGGGTGGCAGTGGTGGTGAATTGTGGGGAGTGGGCGTAGACTGTGAATTTGACAACACTCAACTTTGTTGGTGGTGTAATAACTGCAGTTTCAACATAATAAATTTGATAATTTTGTTAATGAATTATTTTTATTTATTTCAGCCCCAAAACGTGGCTATTATAAATTGTTGGGAGATTTTTTAAATTAATTTTTATGCAAAAATAAAATCACATTAATGATAATTTCATACACAAGGGAGACATCTCTACTTTCAGGTGCAATCTTTGAGATATAGAAACTGTCGTTCATTTTTTTTTCAACCAGAAGAAGTGACCAATTGCCTCCATGCGTGTTTGCACTCATATACACAATGTTCAGGTGGGCTGTGATTAGACGGGAGAAAAAAAGCTAGTGGATCCATACACACATACACAGACACACACCCTCAGTGCATCCTTTTGAAAGGGATTGATGGACTTGCCTTCTTGGTGGTCTTGTACTTGTTCTTCTTTCTGGCTGTTTTGCTATCCGAGTCCAGAGGCTGGTATCGGTCAGGAAAGAAGGTCTGGTGGACATTTCTGATTCCAGGAACTCCTGGTACCTGTGAGAAAAAAGGTTGGATATCACTCAATTTTATATATACATATAATTGTTTTACATCCTAGAGCATGGATGGGCAACTTGGAAAAGAGGGTTGAATTATTTTCAGCACTATCACTAGAGGGCCACATCACCACGCTCTTCAAATAGGGATACGTACAAATGCCACACTACAAATGATTCTCTATATAAAATGATCCTCTCAATGTCATTCATATCCTAGAGGTACGTATATTAGGCTAGTCAATTGGCAGCCCGCGGGCCAAATTTGGCTCGCCAATCAAGTTTTTCTGGCCCACAGAGGAATTCTGAGTGTGGATTCTTTTGTCAAATATGTTAAGAATCGGCTCTAAAATAAATTAAAATAAACAGCATAAATGTTTGGAAATGTTTGAGCTCCCAAGAAGATTCCCATCTCCATGTTTCATTGGGCTCCTTAGGATGCTCTGCAATGCTCCAGTAAAGGACTGCGAAACTGATTTTATTACCTGCGACGGCTCTGTCTCATCATCTTCCTCCGACCTGGCACGACCGCATGGGAGGTCCGAGTCAATGTGACGTTGGTACCAGGTAGCGTTGTTGCTACGGGAAAACCAGCGCAGGGCCAACGATGGTGGCTTCATGTTAACCTGAATACTAGTTGGGGAGAAGAAAACAGAAATTTGGATGGAAACTTAAAGTAACTAAGGTGTTCCGAGTTGAAGTTATACGACATCCTGACATCAGAGAGTATTTTCATTCCAAATTCCACAACAACCAGTAATAATTTATAGCCTGAGCTCCTCAACAATCTTATATGTCACCTCAACCACGAAGGTGCATTTAGCTCCCTTTCTGCACAGTTCCAGGAACAGCCATTGCAGCCAACCCATATATATAGTCACACATACAGTGGATACGGAAGGTATTCAGACCCATTTACATTTTTCACTCTTTCTCTCATTTCAGCCTTTTTTCTAAAATCTAAAAAGTAGAATTTATTTCTGAGTGATGCACATATAGCACCCCATCATGACACAAAACAACAGAAATGTGTAATTTTTTGCAAATGTATTAAAAAGGAAAAAACAAAATATCACAAGGTCATAAGTATTCAGACCCTTTGCTCAATATTGGGTAGAATCACCCTTTTGAGCTACATGGGTAGTCGTTTTGACCTCATGATTCTCATATGCTATGCAATGTGAGCTGTTAAGTCTTACAGAGACAGGTGTCTGCGTGTGCCTTTCCAAATCAGGTCCAGTTAGCTTAATTGAACACAACTGGACTCCAATGATGGAGTAGAACAATCTCAAGAAGGAGCAGATAAAATGGGACAGGATGTAAGTTAAATATGATAGTCATAGCAAAAGGGTCTGAATACTTATGATCACGGCTGCAACAATTAGTCGATTAATCGATGACGAATCGATTATAGAATTAATCAGCAACTAATGTAATAATCGATAATCGCCAAGAAATTGAATCATTGTAATTTCGCCAGTTTTGTGCTGATAATACCGCAATTGGTCCAGGTAAATTTGATATGAATACATCATATTTGAAAATATTAGATAGTCATAACTGATGAAGAAGAAAAACATCAAATATAATTTTTAAAAATCTGAATATTATGATATTAATTGTAGTAAATGTGTCTCCAAGAAAGTATCTTGTACATTTGTTGGTTAAGAAGAACCACATTTGACTAGATTTGAAGTTAACGATATTAATGTCTTGCAATTGTTGGTCAGCGTTAACATTTTGGGGAAAAAAACGTCCAACCGACTAATCGTTTAAATAATTGGCAACTAATCGATTATTAAAATAATCGTTGGTTGCAGCCCTACTTATGATAATGTGATGTTTCCGTTTTTTTAAATAAATGAACAAATAATTCTACACTTCTGTCTTTTGCTGCCAAGAAGGGTTGCTGAGTGTACATTTATGATAAATAAAGTAAACTGGTGGTGAAATGATGGAAATTGGCCGCAAAATAAACTAAAAGTGAAGAATGTAAAGGGTCTTTCCGTATCCACAGTAAATGGCCTATTGCTAAAGGGAATGATGGCAATGGCATCAGCAGAATCCTGAAATAAGTACAACAGCCTTTTGACTATCATTTGCAATTTCTGGGAGTACTAGTAGTAGACTTAGTACCAACGCTAACAAAAAAGTGTTACCTTATTAAATATTCAATTCAATGTATGTTATTTGTTGCATGACAACATTTCTGTTCTGTAACTCTTATAGTGCCCAAGGGACTGTCACAGGAATCCTGTAAAAATATTTTCTACTTGTTGCTAATGACGTCAATGGCATATTATCGGAATGGAAAAAGTTGCAAGGATGGTTTTTGCTTTACAAAAATTACAAATGGGGAACTGCAGTCCCCTTACACCTACATTTTAAAATATGCAATCTAAAGTTACATTTGCTTGACATGGACTATCATTAAATTCCTTCCCTGTCGACAATTTGGGAGGAAAAAGAATAAGAATAGATTAATGGTTGAATAATAGATTGATTTTTTTTTTAAGACCACATCCATTTCCGTGTTCATTTCAGTGCACCCCCTTCCGTTTTAGCCTGTCAAGCCAGACGCAATGAATCGTTCACGCATCGGGCGTATACACTACTACTAGTAGCGTGCGATGCGTGGATAATTCGTTGGTTCTGGCTTGCCAGGCTACCTCCGTTTACGATGTGCTATTTTGTTCCCAAAAATAGCAGAGTTCGACAAGTGGACTTTTACTACAGCAGTTAAACTCAAATTAAAGCCCTAATCCTCAATAAATGTAACTTTCATTAAGAAATCAGAGCTACACATGAACTAAATGGTTGAAATCATAAATGTATGCACTGTAAAAAATGCATTCTGTATAAAGCATGTACAAACACAAGCTCCAATGGGAAATGAAATCCAAAATAGACCCAAAGAGGTCATGTGTAGAGAACAGAAACGGATCCCTTACATTAATTACGTTATCGATTACGATTTGCAAAAAGTAATGCCCTTAGATGAATATCGCTTGGAGAATCTATAGGGCTGGATCACTAATGCAACGCTTTCATCCGTTACTCAGTATTTAGCACAATGCACCCATCAGAAGGTCCGATAAGAGTTAACGATTTTGTTAAAACGGCTGTAGATTGAAGAAGTTACGGCCAATTCAAATCACATTTCCGTTCATACCACTTTTTAATGTTTTGTGGTATTCGTATATCGTTAAAAACAATATACATACGAGTTCCAGCGCGGCGAGTATAGTGCGGGGCGACTCTGACAATGAGGAGCGCCGATTCTTCTCCAGCAGGTCTCGCACTTCGTTGGCGTCGGCGACCAACTGGAGACCACGACATCCCAGTGGAAGAGAGCGGAGAGAGAGACTTATCAGAGAGAAACAAGAGCGAGTGGGCCGAAAGAGAGAGAGTTCTCAAACAGCTGACCCAGCTACCCTGCCCAACCACAGAACACACCCAAACAAACAAATACAAAGAAATCTATAATAATGACATACTTGCAAAACTAACAGAGCGCATAACATAGTAAAATATTTGACTACAACCAGAGGCGCCAAACTGAGAAAGTTATAGAACCAAGTGACCATAGGATAGTAATACAAACAGGTGAACACAGACGGACGAGGTGTCCTAGAAAGGACCAAACTTCACACTCATCTCCCAAGGAGAGTTATCAACGGACTACACTTTATATGACACAGCAACACATTCAAAAACAAAAAAAATTAAAAAGAGCATCAAAACTCCCGAAAATATTGCAGAAATACAAATATTTTGAGAATCTCCCCGATGAGGCAGTGCTGCAATATCTCATATGATATACAAAATGAATACACTAGCAGCACCGACCGCAGTGGGACATCCAGTGGATAGGATCCATATACATACCTACATGGCTTCTGACACGAAGGTAATTCTATCAGACGATAGAAACATTGATCACATTATGTATACTAGAAGCACTCAAGAGATTGCAAACCGCCGTAGTGGTACAAAAAAATAGTACTTTTAGTGCTAGCAGTATGTGTGGCAACCCATTATCAATGCAAGTGCTCGTAGAGTAGCGCAATTGCAATTGATGCCGCCGGCGTAGGTGCTCAGCACAAGCCAACTACATTTCACAGCAGGCACCGCCACTTGAAAGTGGTCGCGTGACCGTGGTGATCCATCGGTAAGTTGGTGATTAAGTATGATTGTGTTACTTATAGACTACAGAAATGCACAAGCATTTAATAATTTCTTCCGTTGGTCATTTCCAACAACTCTCCAAAATTTCATCCAGATCTGAACACAACTTTTTCAGTTATCCTGGTGACAAACCAACACGACCAAAAACAACCTACTTCCGCGGCGCAGGTAATAACACAACACTATATAAAGTGCATGTTGATATGCACAGTTTTTGTATTTGGTGGCATTTTGTTTGTTTATTTTGGTGTTTTTTGCCATTTATTAGATGTTTGGTATTTGGTATGCCCTTAGCGGGAGCAGGTCATTTGCTTTCAGTAGTCATTTAGTCATAGTAGGGTTATGGGTTAGGCTAGGGGATAGATTTAGGGTTAACCCGTAACCCTACTGTAACTACACAACTACTGTGACTAAACAATCCGTAACATTAGCTACAAGTTGCGTTTCATTATAATCAAATCCATCCAGGAAGTTAAGCTTTTCCCCAAGTTAACATTTTCCCCCCAAGTTATTTTTAGGGTGCAAGTGCTGTTTTGACATTCTCTTTATTGAGAAAGATAGTGACAGAATTAAATCGAAAACTGGGATGAAGAGTCCCGTAGGATGTGCGGGATGACCTCAGTGGAAGGCAGAGCATAGGCCAAGCAGAACTTGCATCAACGTAACCGGTGAAGCACGAACGATACCTTGGAAACACAAACTCAAGTCGACACAGTAGATTTAGCCGTAGGTTTATATAATGCAACCTCCCGATTTCCCTGGTACCAACAGCGCCAGTTCTCAACTTCCCAGCATGCTCCTCGGGATCTATCTTCTTCTTCTGTGGTTCTCTGCATGGGGTCATTATTATTATTATGTATTTTCTTGTGTGTGTCCACAAACACAGCGATGCCTGGCTGTTTCATACGCAACTATTTACAAAGTGCTAGTTGCAGCCCTATTTTTAAGCCACAGTTAGCCTAATACCATGGGTGGACAATGCAAATTTGAATATTAATACACAAGTCATATAAATACCAGTAGTTTATCACAGAAATTAGGCCCACTTGTAAAAGCAGAGAAATACTATTCCTTTAAAAAATACTATTCCTTTAAAATAAAGTTATGGATTGCATTCCCTTGTTACTCACAGCAACCAGGCTAAAGTGGAGGACTGCCAACAACAACATTCCTTCGTAAGTGTCTCAGGAAGGAAATCCACATATAAACAAGAAACAATGCAGCAGAGGGTCTGCATGGAACCATTGCAAGGACACTGTGACTCATATTCCAATTTTATTTTTAACCCTGCATCTTTCCACATTTCCTTATACTTAAAAAAATAAACATGAACATTTGGCAACAGCTCAGAGTTCAAACACAAACTCTTTTTGCAAGTCCATATTTTGCACAACCAGTTGGCATTTCTTGTCGTTTTTTTTGCAAGTTTCAATTTATTCTCGCTGATGTCTCATTGTTTTCCTCAAACATTGTCCATAGGAGATGCTGGAGGAAACCGTCCAGAGTTTCACAATTCTCTTCAGCATGGGTGGGCTGTACAACCAGAGCTGAGCTATGCTAACAAAGTACCGCTGACCCCAGAGTGAGTGTGCACACAGAGGCAAGTGAGGTATGCATCGACCAATTGAGACATAGCAAAAGTCAAATTACTTATAGTGCAACCGTGACCGTGGCTTAGGAAAAACAAAAAACAAAGGAGTGGAATATTAAATAAACATGCAGAACTCTATTTAACAGTATTCAGATGAGGATACTGAAGGCAAGCTCTGAATGGAGACAGAACACCATGAATGCATGACAAGAATACTAACAGACAAAACGATTCAGAACATTGCCTACTATGGCACTATTTGGTGGAGACGTCACCATTACAGATTTATGTTATGTTGTTTATGATTATTTCCAACAAAATAATCACGATTAGCAGTTAATGGTGATTATTTGAGTTCCAATTGAAAAATGATCAGTGTTACGAGTTGATAATGCATCGGTTGAGCAGTTAACTGCAATTAATTTAATATGTTAAGTTAATTGTTAACTTTATTATTTTTATATTCAAAGTATTTTAACTCAAAGTATTGGACAGGCAAATCTGTTTGCCAAAAATGCCATACCCTTGACTACTGGTTACCCTTTATCGGTTGTTTATCTCAAATGAAGACATTGCCTACATTATGGGATGTTCTCTTCTCTGGTTAAGAACTTATGTGAATAAATGTAAGTAATTTCAACATATACAATTAAAAATGCTATAATCATGACATCCCTACTGCATCCATGAAGAAGACTTGTGTCACACCATTACTACTACTACTACTAGGTAGAGGCAGAACTCAACAATTTAATGTAAATGCCACTTTGGTTTGTGATGTCACGCCTGGTACTGAGAGTTGAACTCAATCATCATCCTCCAGGTCACTGTCCTTTCCTCTCTGGGGGTCCTTCATCCGGAGGATCTTAATGTTGTCGTGGTCAGGAAGTGAACTGAAAGGCAAAAAAAACAACACATGAGAGGTGAGCACCACAGGTGCATTCATAATGTACTGTGCAGCCAATTAATATTACATTTATATCAATAATGGCAATTACAATATACAGATTGGCCACAAAAGTTAAGAGTTCGTTGTTGGACCCCTCTCACCCTACGCACCATTTTTCCCTTCCCCCTTCCCTTGGGCAGGCAATACAAAGCACCAAGGTCGCGTTCACACCTGCAGTAGCCGAATAGAATAGTCCGAAGTTCATTTTTGGGTGAGAATGCAATAGAATTCAACTGTGCAGCAAACAGCGAACTAAACAATTTCAAAAGAATCGAGCAAAACTCTAGGTCTAGATTCAGACTTTAGGAATTGAGTGCATCTTGGGGAGGAGGATGATAACATGTGAGCAGAGAACAAAACACATAACATCCGTATGTTGCATTTTTAAAATTTGCATGATCACTACTCGCTGCCACCCTACCTCCCACCCACGAGTCCAACAAGCTGTATATCTAATGAAAACTTTGCAAGCATATCGGATATATGTGACATGTAATTTACATGAATATATATATTGTTAGATGCTTTTTACTGGTTTTCCACGGCCCTGCGGTGTCTTCTCAGAGCTGAAGTATATCCCATATAGGGCTCGGCAGGTTTTCCTGTTTTTCCCATGTCTATAATTCACTCTGACACGTCTGTTGTTTTTGCTGCTTCAGCATGTCAGGGAATCGCTCACCTTCAGGCTCCACATGTGGAAGGTGCACAGCTTCGAAAACAGCGTGAACACGTATAGAATCAATTAAAAATGAAGGCACTTGGCATCGACCACGAGGTGGCCATGGACCATTCCCGGTGGAAGAAAGCCATGTCGAGAGTGAAGTCGAACGCAGCGGTGCCTGGAAAGTGGAGTCTAAACCGATGATGATGATTGATATTGCACCTTCACTGACTAGTGCGGGCTTTAGTCTTAATTGTTAGAAGTGAAAGCCACCTAAGACCACGAGACCGAAGAGAAGTTTCTTCCCTCGAGCGGTGATGCTGTTGAATTGGGGGAGAGGGGGGGGGTTCTGGGCAGTAACGGTGGTAAAAGACGCTGTGTGAAATCTCATGACTCTTCGCGTGCTCTAACCTGCAGTCCCAATGAACCTCTTCACTCATTGGAAATGTCATATACTGTATGTTGGTCTACCATTATAACACCAATGTCGCTTACTCACTTCACAACAAAATGTCTTGCCTATTATACTTATGAGTGTGTCCATGAGTTTTTCCTAGCAAAATGTGTGTACTGCTGTTGTATATGCTGGTGAATAAAGCTGATAGCGATTATGATTCTGGTTGGAACATCGATAGCAAATCTGCACATGTCTTCACCATTAAACAAAACAATTTGTTTGAATCAGAATCAAGTTTATTACCATTGTCAATGATACAGGTTCACAGACTAGGAATTTCTTCTCACGGTAAAAATTGGTTTGCAAAAATCATATGTTTAAAAAATAAATAAATGAGTGTACACCCAAGCAATACCTGGGAAATATCTGTTAGCATATAGCTACAGGAACGACTGCAAGTATCCAATTGTTGTTGACAATGCAACTGGCATTTGAATATCCTGTATACCTTTCTGGCATATCTCTGTATCTCAGGGGTCAGGGAACTATGGCTCACGAGTAGGGCTGCAACGATTAGTCGATTAATCGATGACTAATCGATTATGAAATTAATCGACAACTAATGTAATAATGTAAACGGTCCGTATACGGTCCGTACTGTTGCGGTCCGTATGCCATCCGGTTGGAAAATTGTGCTTTCCATTGTCAACAAATGCTACGGCGTGCAGCGCATTGGTGAACAAAAATAATGCGATAACTGTGCACTACTTGCGCAAACACCATGCATGAAAGTTGCATGTGGCTACGGAAAACCTGTTCTACCACCTGGACCTTTCGAAGCGGCCGCTTGGCGCAGGAGATATCTGTGTGTATGTTGTGTTTAAGATTACCCCCGGGGTTGCGTGTGTGTGTGCGCGTGTCACACACAGACACACATACATACATACATACATAAACGCGCACGCAGGAGGCTGCGACGGCTCCGATGCGTGTCTGTGTGCATACTGCACTGTTTTTTGTGTGCGTCTGCGTTCATACGGGACTGTTGTGTGTGTGTGTGTGTGTGTGTGTGTCTGCGTGCGTACGGGACTGTTGTGTGTGCATCTGCGTGCATACGGCACTGTTGTGTGTGCGCCTGGACCGTTCGAAGCGGCCGTTCAGCACAGGAGTGTGTGTGTGTGTGTGTGTGGGCGAGCGTGTGCCGGATCGCCCGGAAAAGAAAAGACAGGAAAAGTA
>OMKY01086485.1:8298-19442 GCA_900302395.1 Bregmaceros cantori | reverse complement strand
AACTCACTTTCTGTGATCAAATTTACTGAATCACATTCACTGTCAGACTTTCACTGTGTCACCGCCTTTGTGCACGAGAGAGAGAGAGAGAGAGAGAGAGAGAGAGAGAGAGAGAGAGAGAGAGACGAGAGAGAGAGAGAGAGAGATCAACATATGTGCCAACAGTTCCCAACGGGTATCGCTAAAGCCAAGTAAATGTAACGAGTAGCGAAATGTACTCCAAAAGTAAAACAGTCACTCTCTGCTCCCCAGCGGCCCAGCCTCTAATTCATAGGCGCTGCTGGTGGTTGTGGTGGTAGGGGGCGGGTCTGTTTTCGGACTGCACGTTGAAGCTCTTCTTCGTTTAAACAAAAAATGCAGTTTCAACCTAATATATTCGATTATTTTGTTAATTTATTATTTTTCTTTATTTTAGCTCCAAACATGACTATTACAATTTTTTGGGAGATTTTGTACCGTTCTAAAATGTTGTTTATTTATTTAGAGGCAAAATATCATAAATTTGACAATTCCATATTCAGCATGTCACCCCGCCTTTAAGTAGTTTTTTCAAGCATCTTTACTTTTAGAAGTACATTTTTCTTTTTTCTTTTTACTTGTACTGAGTAGATTTTGAACAAAAATATCTGTACTTCTACTCCTTACTTTTCCCAAAACAGGCTTGTTACTTTTTTTTGCGCACCGTTGGTAGGTGGTAGGGATATGTATGGTGTGAATGAGCCAGTAGGGGGCGGTAATGCCAACAGATGTTAATTTCAATGTTTGGCAGTGGGATTTATGAACCTTAAGTGAAGAAACGGGTTCGATTTTCATCTATTTATTCAAACATTCAAACATCGTAAAACTGGCATTGAAAAAGTGCATTTTATATACAAATTTATTTTTTTTCCTTTTTTTTTATACTTTCAAAAATACTTTTGAGTCATTTTTAGAGCCTGTACTTTTTACTTTAAAAAATACTTTTTGAGTGTTTTTGAGCCTGTACTTTTAACTCTACTCAAGTAGATATTTTGATCAGTACTTTGTAGTCGTACTCAAGTTGTTTTTTCACAAATGTATTTTACTTTTACTTAAGTAAAAAATGTGGGTACTTTTGCCATCTCTGGTTATTTGTGCAAGTTGGATGAGAGAGACTGGGGAAGACATCGCAGAATGGTCGGCACTGCCCGTACCAGTGAACCAAGTCACACGCATTATACGTCTGCTGGATGCGAATGTCTTACCGTCTGTGTCACAGAGCCAGCACCTGAACCATAATTTGATCGGTCAAACTTGCAAACTCTGAAATGAATTAGCTTGGATGACTAACACTAAATATCACACAAAGCACCAAATTTGAGTCTTAATGCTCGCTCAATGATGATTGCTTGTTTGACAGTTAGAAATGGCACATTTCTTGTGAATCTATGGACAACTGAACTGACGCTACAAGTGTGTTTCCACAGCCAGTGTGTGTGGAGACAGCCCAGGGAGACGTCTACCAGGGAAAAAGACTGAGCGGAAGCAGAGTAAGTAGAAAACCTGACCTCCTCACACCAGTGAGTGCGGGGTGGAGGTGTGTGTGCCTCTAAAGTGTGCACCCCACAAATAATGAACTCAACCCATTACTGAGGAAGATTCACCATGAAGTTTGGACCAAGACAAGATAGTGCTGTCGGGCGGGGCTTCCGACTGTAGAAAACCAGTGATGCACCGTGTCTTTCCTGCCGCCCGTTGCCAGTTTTTAGAGTGAGATCTTTTGTTTGTCTGGGTGTATTTATGTCTCATGGCAAACAAGTGAGAGATAGGTGTTGCAGTAATCCTAACAGAAGGCATACGTGATGCAAATTGACCAGTGTTATGACAATCCATAACATTTAACAAAGCACATCACCCTGCCCGCATGCAACTGTTTGTATGAGTTAGCTGATCTCGGAATTTGTTACTGAGAGCTATAGTGTGTGTGCATATGTGTCTCAGATCACAGGCGTCTCGATTCTGCGGGCAGGAGAGACCATGGAGCAGGCTCTGACTGCTGTCTGCAAAGACATTCGGCTGGGCAAGATCCTCATTCAGACTAACCACGACACAGACGAGCCTGAGGTGAGAGCCACTAGGCCATGTGTGTTTGAGCTAATGAAGGTTAACTTGGTCCTTTTTGTAAGAGGCTTCAGCGTGATGCGTGGAAGTCCATCTACTAGTTCTACAGGAGGTTCAAGCTAGGGTTGCAACGATTAATCGATGATGAAATTAATCGGCAACTAATGCAGTAATTGATTAATCACCAAGGAGTTGAATTATTGTTATTGTCAGCATTTTTCTTCTGACACCACCACCTCTTGGTCTACTTAAATGTGATATCATTTGATAATTTCTGGAAATTATTGATTTAATGCCTGTGTTGCTATGAATATTTTGGGGAATTCTAAAGGAAAAATATCTAACCGATTAATCAACTAATAATGCCAACTAATAATCAGCAACAATCGAAACTAGAAGCACTCAGAGATTGCAAACCTGCGCCATAGTGGTACAAAAACATAGCACTGTTAGTGAAAGCAGTATGTGTGGTAACCCATTATCAATGCAAATGTTCGTAGAGTAGCGTGATTGCTATTGACGCCACCGGCAAACATGCCAACTACATTTCCCAGCGGCCCCTGGACCCGGAAATCTAGTCACATGACCGCACAGCGATCTATCAGCAACTTCTTTCTTTTGTCATTTCCAACAGCTCTACAAAATCCATCATCCAGATCCATGCACAACTTTTTCAGTTATCGAGGGGACAAACCAATGCGGCTAAAAAAATAACCTGCTTCACAGGTAATAATAGTTGCAGCCCTAGTTCAGAGTGATCACTGTTCCCTGTTCTGAGTGTGCAGCTCCATTACCTGCGTCTTCCCAAAGAAGTGAGTGAGGACTATGTGATCCTGATGGACAGCACCGTCTCCACCGGAGCTGCTGCTCTCATGGCCATCAGAGTATTGCTGGTATGGAGAACACAGTCTGTCAAAAACATTGATTATTATCTACAGTCATGTAGTCAGTATGGGGCTGCAATTATCCTGTACTATACTATGTACTATGATTCTTATCAGTTTTCTATTTTTTAATTAAGATTCATATGTGTCCGTCCGGCGCAAAAATGACCTGTGTATATTTACTTCTATATGCAAATATGGTGTATAAAGCTGAATGCAGTAAGCACCTTCAGTACCTCTGTCAAAACCACCTTTACATCGTTCAAATCCATAGGTCGGCAAACTGGAATTCAACTGGGAAACATTTTGTGAAGAAGGGGATAAATGTGCTTGTCTTGTGCTGCCCAGTAGCTCAGTCGGTTGGGCGGTGCACTGGAAGGCACGCATGTGCCTTGATGGCGCGGTGAGTCGGTGGTTTGAGTCCCGCCACTGACGTATTTCCTGCATGTCTACCCCCCGTCTTCACTTGTTTCCTGTAACCCTAGTGGATAGAGCTTTGAAAAAACAGCCTGAATGGGCTTGTCTTTATTCACACTAGAGTAGACGCACAGGTGGGGTCGGTACTGTTTGGATTTTGAAAGAATCGCTGGTTACTGGTTGGGCAAATGCCCCGTTATACATCAGAATAACTTATTAGTAACATGCAACATGGTGTCAAACGGGAAGATTGGCAGCACGCAGAATTTCCATGACAAATAGAAAAGGCTATTGTTGGTATGGGCCTTTTAAAATAAGGGTTGCAGTCCTGCTCTCGTACCAGAAGTAGTAGTATCTATTTAGTTATTGTGTACCATCCCCTGTGTGTGTGTCTGTGTAGGACCACGACGTGCGGGAGGACCATATATTCCTCGTGTCCCTGCTGATGGCGGAACTGGGGGTGCACTCTGTGGCCTATGCCTTCCCCAGCGTCCGCATCATTACCACCGCAGTGGACAAGGAGGTCAACAGCCAGTTCCACATCATTCCTGGCCTTGGTACTGCCAACATCTTTTCCCCAGTGATTTGTTCAGGTCGTTCAAACCAACGCTGGTCGTAATCCAAAGGAGACCTCTAGAACTCTACACTAGGGCTGCAGCGACTTATCGCTGACTAATCGCTTATAAAATTAATCGGCAACTCATTTAATAATCAATAATTGCCAAGGACTTGAATCATTGTTATTGTCAGGAGTTTTGTGTTGAAACTGCCCCCTATTGGTCAATTAGATATTAATATTTTCTGAGAATATGAAATATTAAACTGATGTAATTGATTAAAAAAAACATGAATATGTTAAACCATCAAAGTGTACTAATGTGTACTAAACTCAATTGTTGGTGCATTTGCTGCTCATGAGGAACCTAATTTGACAATATTTCAAGTTGACAAGATGGAGTTCTGGTAATTGTTGCTTGCTGTGAATAGTTTGATTCTTTTCTGAAGAAAAAGTATCTAACCTGTTAATCGACTAATCGTTTTAATAATCGGCAACTAATCGACTATTAAAATAATCGTTTGTTGCAGCCCTACTTTACAATCTGACTTGAGGGATCAGCGGAAGGCAAAAGATGCAGAGGCCGACAACTGTGCTCTATGTATTAGTATTAGTTCCTTTTAACTGTAGTCCTGTTACGTTACTCGTTACTGACATAAAAGACTAATCCGTTAAATTACTGGATTACTTTTTGAAAAATGCGAATTTAATGAGATTACCACGAGACACAGACACGCGCTTGCTTGGTTTTGTTTCAATTCTGTAAAATACAGTATGCATTGGTAATGTAGCCATAGTAACGACTAACGGGGAAACGCATGTCTTTAGAAAAAAATCAAATTTGGAGGAGATTACCGGTCAAGGGAAACTAACGCGTTAGTTTACAACGTTGCTCAAACACTAATCTGTTACTGTCATGTCTGTTACTTATAACAGATTACACCCAACACCGGCCTTTCCTGATGTTATTCAACAAATACCTTGCTTGGTGCTAAATGAAGCTATGTGCTATCTGTAGGCTCAGTGTTCCACATTGTACACATGCCAACCCTGCCACAATAGTCATGGGTTGGAGGGAGCCGGAGAGGGGATTAGAATCCGCGGCACTGCTCGTCCTGTGGTTCAGGGGGATGCGCTCTATAACCATTCTGCCCCCCCCCCCCCCCATCCACAACTTTTAACACTTCTAAAACTCACAATGTCACCTGGTTGATGTCATTTTGTGAATCTGTCCTTTTTCCCCTCCCTTGTGTGTGTTTGTGTGTGCACAGGTAACTTTGGAGACCGCTACTTTGGCACGGATGCTCCGTCTGATTGGTGCGAAAGTGACGACAGCATGGACTACTGACAACACACACGGCTCATCTCAGGCAGACCATGAAAGGTCCCATATTATGCCAAATGCACTTTTGATACAAGTCTACTATTACTAGGTCTCTACTGACCACGCTAAGGGCTCTGTTACACAATGTCTGTTCAATATTTGACTTGATCTTGGATCTTTTAATAATTACCCCCAGAGAATGTAAATGCACAGATATGGCTATATAACTGAATTTGTTTTTAACCAGCTGTAACTTTTGCCTAACGTCTCATTCCCCCCCCCCTCCCATTTACTTGTTCAAAAAGATTTGGATGATATATTCGATATGGCTTAAAAATCAGCGCTTGATTTTTAGGTTGTTTTGTACAAATATTGTGTTTTCTTAGATGCCCAAGTGGCTTGAATAGTACATTCCATGGTTGCAGACAGCAAATGAGAGTACAGTGTTTTGCTGACAATGCACACACTAGACACCCGACTATGTATTTTGTACTTATTATGGTAGAGAGAATGCGTTTCTACACCGCACACCAAATCCCCATTTCAATCTCACTTCGTTATGAACCTGCCAAGTGGGTCTGTCAGAACCATGAAACAGCGAGTCTGCAGTTCGGTGTTTTTTCTTAGTGTACTGAGACTACTGCTGTTATTGGCAAAAATATTAATTTGTAGGTGAAAAATCCAAATAACACACCCATGCCCATTATACTCGAAAAATTATATTATATAATTTGAGGATCCTGCATATCGCACCACCCTTCACCTTAGGATCTATCTGGCCTGTCGTTGTGGCTATTGTGTTAACGCTTAACGGTGATTGCGGTGTTGTTCAGTAAATTCATTCAGTAAATTCAGTGGATTGGTGACCAGTCATTTTTTAATTTTTTAATCAAAGATTTGGATTTGAAAGCATACAACATGATCGTAATTATGTTGGCCTTGTGATGCAGTCAGTTAGGCCACTGCATTCAGCACATATAAACTCCTGTGGCTGAGTTCACAACACACACAGCGTGAATATTTGCTTCCCCTCACTGACATTTCTTTCAAGTCTGCTTTCTCTGCTTCCTCATCCCTGTTTCCAGCCAACGGAATGATGGCTCTTGTGGGAAACAAAAAAAAAAAAACATTGGAATTGAGAATACTTTGTAATACTTTGATAATTTTGAAAAATGCCTTATACTTTTAAATGTTTTTTTTCATCCCATATTCCCTTTAAAATCTCAACTTTTTAGAATTTGTTTCTTGATTGCAAATGTTCAAAGCCGGACTTCGCCATCTGCATACGTGCCATCATTGATTGAGCAGAGCTACAGAGCTTGTCACCTGACCATTTTGTCTATTAGTTAATAAACACCGTGGTTCGCCTGCCTAATAATTTTATTTAATAGATGTTTTAATCAACCATCCGTCCTTCACAATAGCTATGTATCTGACCATATCAATACCGCAGTCCTGTTTACACTGCATCATGAAAATACTCTGCCTTCAATGGCATCCCTATTTAATATAAAAACATTACCATCTAAAATAAATATTGTCAATGTTGTTTGATGGTAATTCCAGTATTAAAATAATTTCCCCTGTCCGTGCCTGTTTACATGCAGCCATTTACTAGGAACATTTTCTGGCATTAAAGATTTGTACCTTTTTCTACCTGGTTTTTGCCGGGTACCAGAGCCATTGCTGCGCTCTGATGTTCAAATACCGCTAGTTCAGGACTATAAACCACTCCTTTTTTCACACACTTGATCTGGGGGTATAAGGATTCTTCTTACTATAAACTCCAGGGGAAAACTAGCAACTGTGCATACATTTTTTTTGCATTTTATTTATTTTACTGTAATTAATTTACCAGTAGATTCCGTAGGAACTATCTGTTACCTTAAACTGTTTTAAAATGATCTAAACAATTAGAGCGATGGCCATGGGCACTAGCTGCTGGCCTCTTCCCATCTGTGATTTGTATTGCTATATCTACTATATTGTCAGCTAAAACCCGCACTTGAGCAAACAAATTAAAGGCAACCCAAGTAGTCAGCCACAGTGGAGAATATCCTTATCAAAGGGTTACTTCACCCAGAGGTGGAAATCTCTGCTATAGTCCAAGAAATATGTCCTCTGTCCCTTCTAAACCGTTCCATAACAGAAACCCACGACTTTTGGTGCAGGGTTTAGGTTTAGGTCTTGGTATTGGTGGTTAGAGTTAACTGCTTTTATGAATGAGGTTATGATTTAGATTAGATTTAGCGGTTGTTTTAGGGGTAAACATGGCATTAAATATTATGTATTCATAACACAGCATAATAATAGTACTATGTGAGTACCTTTTGGATTACTTGGAGAGAAAAAAACACTTCAACTTTCATCAAATGTTAGGTCGTTTTAGGGTATTTTTAATTGTATTTATAGTCAATTATTTGTTGTTAATTATTTGCTTCAATTATTTTTCATAAAGTAATCCAAAGGTCACATCGTACCAGCCCTGACAACCAGTGTTTTCTATATGATGCTCCCTCTATATGGTGAGTTTGTCAACATATAGTATGAACATTTGTGTGCCTAAGATGTTAGAGAGTCTGGACTGTGTTCTTGTACAGAATGATTGTGCATCTATATCATGAGTTATTCATCAATATTGAAAATGTGTTGGAATAGATACAATTGGGAAAAAATGGGTGTAAACATAAAACAATGTATGCAATGTAAGTCCCTTTCCATAATGTCACACATACTGATCGACAGCCAATCACATACACACACCCAAGAATGTGCCTATACCCCGCACAGACTCAACGTAGAGACACCTAAGTGTGTAACCATTAAACTCATCTTTCCCAGGGTCCTTTCCTCTTGGGGACATTCGCCAATATTTTAAACTGTATTTTATTATTGATAATTACTGTTATTGTAATGTTTTTCCCAATATCGTCCAGCCTATATACAAACATTGTGTATATACCACCGTACCTCTGCTGGCAGTATGGATGTTGATCCAGCCGTTCCATAGATGCTAGTTTTCTTGATTTGAAAAAGTAGTTTTTTTAAAAAATATTTTTAGATCCATGTATTTTTTTAAATATTATTTTGTGTTTTGTTTTTTACGTGAGCTCTTTTTTTGTCATTTCTGTTGATCAATAAACAACTTTGGAAAATATTTGGAAATTGCAACTAGTATGAAACTGAAAACCAGGTTGCACATTATCGCCATTCTTTGAAACTGAAAAAAACAAATCTACCTAACTTTTCATCATGTACAGACTGTCTCATGTCTAATGTCATGTTTTATGACCAACATTTTTATTTTCACGTTACTGCGTGGGCAACGGCCATAGCCTGCTCCTCCACCCGTTTCCACCAACAAAAACGCAATGCTTAGACGCAGTGAGATGATGAACCTGTCTTCGCGTTGTGGGGACGTTTGGTGTGGCACAGAGGACCAGCGTCACTTTCGCTTTTCTCTTTACGAGCTGTGGTAGTTTTAGCTAGCCTGGCATGCCAAAACCAACAAATCGTCCACACAGCGCGATCAGCGCCCCATTAAGGGGGCCCTTGTTCGAATCAAGCCGTGGGCCTCCATGCCACTTGTCACTACTGTGCTGTGATTTGATAAGTTCATTTGATTTGTTCTGGAATGCCAGGCTGCGCTTGTCTTAGGTACACAGGCGCGGTGACCCACAAGTTATCCACAGGTTTATTGAACTTGACTAGTGTAAAACTGAAATACACACAGAATATACAAAAAAACATACACATAAGATAGCCTTATTCCCAACAATTCAATGAACAATGAAACATACAATTCTAAAAATGAGCATGTACAATTAAAACATACACATAAAATACACATAATCCAAACAGATCAATGAACACTTAACATAAAAATCTAAACATGAATAAAACCTAACACATACCAACAATGATATAACAAGCGCTTTAGAAACAGCGGTAGAGAATTTTGTTTGTGCAGTACTTGCTCCTTCCTGGTTTGTCTGGTGAAGCCTGTTGCTAGGCAACCCTGTGCATACTCTTGTGATAGGTAATTGTGACGTGCACACAATGGAGACTGTAAGGTCAACCTTCAAAGGGATGACAGAGCAACTCTTGAGATAACAACTAAAAGTTACAAATAACCCGTGGTCAGAACAGAGATATACAAAAGTGATTGGAGTGATCCTGCGCCGCGGGGTACAGCGTTCACATGCGAGACAATGCACGCATGCACACACACACACACACACACACACACACAGATGCGCGCTGCTGTAAAAAACACAATTTGAATCCCTTACATTGGAGGGGGTGGTGGGTCACCTTTATCCGTGACACACATGCACGTGAGCGTGATTTGATTGATAGGTGATACGGTATAAACCCCTGAAGGATCGCGCGGGAACAACGCACACGTGCGCCCGTGATCTGTAAAAAAATCCATGTATCATATTTGCTCCAAGAATTTGTTGCACAGCGGTCGGCTGTAGCAGTGCACGTCTACCAGCACTTCTGTCAATCACGGAAGAAAACTCAACCCGCCCCCTCAACCTGCGCTGGGGTGAATATCAAAAATAAAGATTTGCTGGAGTTGCGTGGTACCGGCGTGGATTGGACATGCTACAATGGCTTGCTGCAACACATTTGTTTAACTTGCGGTGCACCACCGGTGTGGGGGGGAAACCCGGCAAAACTGGTATAGTGGCATCTGGAACTGCAAGCTTTATTGTTTACTTTCATTTTTGCTAATTGTTTTATTGAACTGGAGTTTGTGTTAATTCATTTGTTTTCTTAAGCATGTAAACTACCATTCACTATACTTCCTGCCAAGTGGGTTTTTTTTTTTTGCAGTTTGTGAAACGCCTACAAGACATCCAATCACAATCTGCCAGCCCAGATTCTCCTTAATATCCCCTTATACGCCCATGCCGTACCTGGCTTTCTGTATTGTTTTGACAAAAGAGGCCTGTAGTAGTTTCCATTCTAGGTCATTCTTGGCACATTCATATGTCATCGTAATGTGGCATTCAAGCTTCACAACTTGAATCCTATTCAGTGAATAAAAAGCTTATTTTATTCTTCTGGAGGAATGTTGTTGTCAGTTGCAGACACTGCCTTTTTAATGTTTTGTTTACACTCAGATTTCTTGACATTCCTGTTTTTGTATGTTTTGTTACTTGGGGTTATGCATGCATTAATAACTGTCATTGGCAAATAAAGTTGTTTGTCTTATTGGTTCATGTTGCATGGTTTAATTCAAAGTGAGTGTGCAGGGTGGAACTTGGCACTGAAAATAATGGAGGGACATTGCACTTTTTAAACACAAGGTATTTATTGAATGCAGAACAGAGCACATTGCATACAGCAGAGAATGTGTATTGATACTTGAACATATGATGTGATGCATTATGATACACTACCATTGAGTGACGAAGATGAAACATGTTTATTGTCAAAGCTGTCAAATGACAAATGGTGAACACACTTTCCTGAAGAAAGTTATTGTGAGACTTAAAAGAAAAATCTTAATTTGTGCAGAATATTTCCATGGCCAACATACATCAGCGTCTTGGCTGATGTACGTTGCCCATCCCTGAGAACCAGGGATAGGCAGGAACGTGTTACACTTACTCCGTTACAATTTTCATGTGTACTTTTTTACGCTTGGAGCAGATTAAATTAATTTTTAATTTCACATGAGTACATTTTAGAAGAAGCATAACTTTTTACTCGCCACATTTGAGAATTTGTCAATATTGTTGCTTGTTACGTACAAATTTGATATTCATTCATAAAATAATGATATGAAACATTAAATGGACATAATTGATTTAAAAAACGCATGAATACGAAGAAAACCATGAATATTTCTGTATAAATGACACGTAACACC
>OMKY01086482.1:3184-14649 GCA_900302395.1 Bregmaceros cantori | reverse complement strand
AGGGGGCGGCGCGACGGCGACTACCGGGGGTTGCCCGGGCGGAGCGAGAGCGGGCCCATCACCGCCGGAGCTAACGTCCATGAGGTCTGCGTCACTGGACGTTTGCAGGGGAGGTGGTGGAGGTTGCGGAGGGTCGTCCGGTGGCGGGGGTTTTGGGGACAAGGAGGCTACCTCCATCTCGCTATGCAGTCTCTAAAAAAAAAAAAAAAACCTCGACCGACACAGCGCTCTCGCCGGTCACAATCGTAGTGTTGACCGCATGCAGTTGTCACGGCAAGGGGCAGTTTCAATCCGTTGGCACTGTTAAGCTGACTACATTGTTTTTTTCATTAATGCAGACAGCCTTCAGAATCACTGTCTCAATTATTGGAAATCACAATGCATTCAGCTTAAAAGGGTGGTTGTGGTGGCAGGTCGAGTCTCCGGTCCAGAGCTGAAGCTAGAAAAGAGAATATGACATGAAATTTCACATGAAAATTCAGTTTAAACCAACTGTTGATTTGAGTTGAGGAATTGGGGATCCAGCCATCTAAATTCACACCACACTATTATTGGAAAGTAAGGCATGCATTTAATTCTAAAACAATTTTCATTATGAGCTTGATAATGTAAAATGGACCAGAAAACTCCTAGAACTAGTAACCTTCTAAACAACATAAGAATTTGAGCAGCATGGCACGCATAGTGTGTCAAGATCGCCTCAAATGGGGTATTAAAACCTTACATAAAGAGTTAAAATAATGCTGATCAGCACAAAAAAAACAGTTGCACATGTATTACATGTTTAGTGCCAAAGTTATGAAATTGCATTTTCAAAATGCAATTTTAAAACGGCACAGTAGAGATTGTGCAATGACAAAAAAAATAAACCCGAAATCGGACATCGTGTCATCATATTTTATTAGTTATTTTTTCCGGCGTCAGCGCAGTTTGTCATCTTTATTAGATAGGATTAGTCGGAAAATGCATTGAATAGATTGGGGGTAGACATCGCAGACAGGTCGACGGGGGAGGACACCTCATGGCACCGCAGGCGCTGCGATAGACACAGCTCCATTAACATGAATGGGGGCGCGTTAGGTGCAGCATTTTTAACCACCCCACCCAACGACGCCCCCAACATCCAAATTTTTAGATGCTACATTCGATGATAACAATATTTCACCCAAGCCTATTAGATTCAGTTTCAGATTCAAGATCCAGTCACCACATGATCAGGCGATTACATACCGGAAAAAGTTTATACCCACAATAAATAATGTATTGTTTTTTCTTTATTATTATTATTATTATTATTACTACATTACACTCGAAATGTGTGAAAGCTGCACCAACAAAGAAGAAACTTTCTAGTGTTCCATAGTCAGTTAAACCATATCACAATACCTCCACTAGCATTAAGGCATTACAACCCATAGTAGAAAATCATTAAAATCATTTAGGTTGTTACTTTCAAGAAAATGTATTGTGTTTGTGGTTAGAGGGAGTTTTATTTTGCCAACGAAAGCATTCCTTGAGAGACCGTGATCGCAACTAACCAAGTACAAAGCCGGATCAGGGCTGTGGATTGGACTGTTCCCACGGCACTCTTTGAGAGGTTGTTCCTGGAACACACAAAGCAGGCAAAAGCAAAATGCTTCTTTATTTGTGAATAGTGCCCCTCCCTCTCTGGCAGGAGCTCGATAGAGAGATTGCAAACCTGTGTTGTAGGGGTACCAAAAAAATGTACTTTTAGATAGTGGCAACCCATTATCAATGCAAGACTTGCAAGTGCTCCTAGAGTAGTAGCCTGGCGAGCCAGAACCAACGCATCGTCCACGCATCGCACATTGCTTGACGCTGCATAACATGACTTCTAGCCATGTGCAATAGAGTAGCGCGATTGCGATTGACGCCACCGGCGGCAGGGGCCACCCCTAACGTTGTGACGCCATACTTACTGGTGATGCTTTGCGCTCTTCAGACGCCACTCAGATTTTTACATTGAAACATCTCATTGGCCACGCCGTGCACTAAGCAGGTAACTAATAACCCATCCATCTATCTGTAGGTGTTGGTGATGATGTATGATTATGATGCTCGGCGGAGGTAACGGGAAACACGGCCACGCATGATGTCACTACGGAGAAACGGGGATCGATCACCCGTTAATAATAATAATGAAGTATGACCATTATGTTACTTATACGCTACAGAAATGCACCAAAATGCAATCACTTTTTTCTTTCGTCATTTCCAACAACTCTGGAAATTTTCACCCAGATCCGTGCTCAACTTTTTCAGTTATTCAGGGGGCAAACCAACGCAACCACAAACATGATGATGCACCAGTTTAGCTTGCCTAGAGAAATGATCCAGTCCGTCCTCTGCCCCTCCAGTAGAGTCCCTCCTCAAACCCAAACACGTGCAGACCGCAGAGCATCGTCAAGTCTTCTGAACAGATATCCTCCTACTGACCATACATGAACTATTCGAGTCCAGAGGGCACAGCACATTCTTAGTCCCCTCTGACAGACACTTCAGAGCTCACCAGGAGTACCGAGGAACAGCTTCTTTCCACTAGCTGTTTCACTACTGAACGCAAGACAGGAGCACCAGCCTCCTCACAGGTTGGGTGTAATAAAGAGAGTGGAAGGGTACAGGCCACCAGACAGGCCGATTGTATGGGTAGCTTAGTAATCTATGTAGGTCTACCCAGTACTCTGGAGTGAGAAGATGTGTAGCAGAATTGTTACTTCTCCAGATACAGTGATGCTTGTGCTTATAAGGGCAAGAAATTAGTCCCAATTGTCAAAACGAAAACGAAAACAGGCAGGGTGGGCTAGAGAAGGAGAGACCTCTTTAGGGAATGGATGGAACATTTAATGTCCTTCATTTATTAGCCGGCCAGAAAGAGTACCGCGGATCCCCCCCCCCCTTTTCACTACCAGTGCACCATGCTTGCAACCCCAGCTGTCGGCCCAGGCTTTCTCGTTGGAGCTGTTATGCTGTCTGATTATCCAATGAATAAATAGGTTTAATAGTACAGATAAGGTGCATGCCGTTTATTGCCTGAAAATAAAAAAGGCTGAGATGCCGGCGTGAGACAACGAAAGATGCTGCCTTAAAAATCGCGATCATTTACCATCGGCCAGTGGCCGCGGTCATGTTACGGATCAATCTGGGAAAAAATATACAAAATATACACTCACCACGATGCTAACGGATGGTGTAATAATCCGATTTTTTTTTCTAAACTGTGATGTTATTAAAACCTCCTCTGAGCTCCGGACCGGTGATGCTCCGCCATCTTGCAGCTGAAAAACTGCCGGGGGAAAAAAACCCGCCCACAGCAACAGGCTTATTTAGCTTTATTGACAAATTTAAAAAGAACAAAACCAAGAATTACATCATCAATTTGATCTGGCAAGAGATTGCATTAATATTAATAGCAATAGCAATAATGATAACAAAAGTGCAAACATAAATAATGATAATACTAATAGTACAAAAATATGTATATACATTATAATATAATAATAGTATAATAAATAATAATAATAATAAACCAATCCAACAATACAAGCTGGACGGTACCCGGTAATTGCAATTGGGAAAGGATAACTTTTTTTTTTAAGTAATCCTTACAGGTAGAAGTTAAGCATTAAAAATTGTACTTATACTGTAATCAGATTATACTGAAGGGACAGATTCTCCTCCTCCGAGACGCTGTTAATGAACAAGGGTCCAGCGGCGTCAATCAAAACGGCTGTGTACATTTTCTTTCCGCGGTGCCACAGTGTGTATGACGTCTCTACGCAGCAAGTTTCGCACGCGCACCACCAGCCATGACTCACGATATGTGTTCACACTTCCTGACAGGAGTCAGCAGGTCAGAGGGCAGGGAGTATCATAACCCCCCTTTGACCACCAACACGGGCGTCCCACAGGGCCGTGTACTCTGCCCTGCTCTGTTCTCGTTGTACTGCATCTCATGAGACCCCTCACTTTACTCCTGATGACACCACTGCCATGGGTCTGTTCACGGTCACAAAACTGTAAATAGTCGCAAGGTGGAACTGTTCCACAGGTGGAACTTAACCTCAAGAAGACGGTTGAGATGGCAGTGTACTTCCACAGTAGGACTACCCTGCCGAACCCAATGTGTGGGGTCCACTTCATGTGGTCCCCAGTCTCCACACATCAGAAGAGACTATATCTGCCGCAGCAGCTCAAGAAATTTAGCTTTTTGCAGGGACTCAGTTTGTCAGAACGGCAGAAAAAAATACTGGCTCTACCCACAATCCTCAGCCTAGTCCATGACAGGGATACGAAGAGAGCCAAGAACATTGTTGCTGATCCCACCTATCCTGCCCAGTGCCCACCACATCAACCCCCCTTCCCTTGAGCAGGTGCTACAGAGCCTTGCACACATAAGAACAGCTTCTTTTCCCATGCGATGATGCTATTGAACTCTAGGGGCAGCTAGATAGTTCAGCACTAGATACTTCTAAACACTCTCTTGCCACATTGTAGCATAAATCCCATACACAATATAAGTCATTGAATGTGTGCTTGTTCATCCTTTCTTCTGCTTAACACTAAACTAGGCAGGGAAATTGCCCCCTTCTCTTACAGCTAGAGTGTGAGCTTATTCAATACTTATGCAGAACCTCTACACAACTTAACAAGTTAACAATCTAAACTTCTAAAGGATCACTTTTTAATTTCCTAATTTTGGAGCAAAGTGGTACTCCTGTCCTAATATATAAATATTATGGAAGGTGGTGCATGTAATCCCATACTCCATGATAACAACTGTAATAGATGACATATTACTATTTCAATTTTTTTTGTAACCCGATTACTGTAGCCCTACTATACGTAGTCAAATACTACAAAATCCTGCTTGTCACCATGTCGACGTCACAACTGTAAACTTTCTGACGTCTTCAACATATTATTAAGCAACAAGGATGTAGAATATTGCGACAAACGTTTGTGTTTTAACGGTGCAAAGCTTTGCCTTAAAGGATTAGTAAAAGGTGAAAGAAGCAGAGCGAGACAACCCAAACAATGTCAAAGCATTAAAAAAAATTTCAACCCTCCGTTGTGGAACGCTGTTATTGCCTGTCATATTGTATACTCTCTGATGGCGAAGTTTCCTCTCAGGGATTAAGCGAATAAACCATACCATACCATTAGGGGTGCATACCGATCACGTTTTTTTGCTCCCGACCCGATCCATTGGTTTTAAGGATCGGCCGATCCCGATCTCCGGTTCAGAGTCCCGATACCGAGTCCCGATCCTCGATACCGAGTTCTGATCCTGCAAAAATTGGTAGTACCCAAACTATTTGGCACAATTGTCATTTTCAAAAGTCATTTGGCATGCTCCCCGACTCCGCCGATCAGGATGGGGAGAAAATCCTGAGTCCCGATCCTTTGAAAAAAGTCTGATCGACCCCCGATCACCTATCTGAGGATCGGATCGGTGCACCTCTACATACCATAATACAGTACCAAAGTTCACATCAGACATTGAGACTCATTCAAGTGAATAACATAACCACAAAGTAAAACAAGCACACGCACAGAGGCTTCAAGCTGGAGAGAGAGAAAGAACAATGACAGAGACATGAACAGATTGAGGGCTGGGTACACTGTAAATGAACAATCTCGCTTCTTTTTCTCCATTTATTGAAGTGGACCTGAGTAAACACTAAATAACAAACTTAACATGCACCAATATTCACAGTTTTTATATTTGAAACTACTATGCAACTTTATAGTTAGCCGTTTGTAGTCCAAACAAATGTCTTTTTTAAAAATGCAATTATATCATTCAAAAGATGGCTTCAGAAAAAAGAACAGGCTGTTCAACCCGCAAGCTGTCCTTAAGCAATTTTTAACGCATCATTTTCACATTTGTTTTGCTGCAGAGAGAAACATGATAGCATCATCAATCTTTATCACTTCCTAGTAGAGGTGCACCGATCCGATCCTCAGATCGGTGATCGGGAGCCGATCCCACTTTTTTCCAAAGTTCGGGACTCGTGATTTTGTCCCAATCAGGATCGGTAAATGAGTCGGGGAGCGCTCCGCTCTGGAGAGTGGATGATGGTGCGCTCTGCCAGCAGTGCTGCTGTGGGATGATACTCATACTGTGTAGAGTATTATAAAGTTCTGCTCCACTGATGTGTTATTATTTAGGGATATCAATAAGAACATAAATAGAATAAAGTTCTGCTCTAGTGATATCACAAGCAAAGCAGGATCAGGACTCGGTACCGGAGATCGGGATGGGCCGATCCTTAAAATCAAAAGATTGGGATCGGATCGGGAGCAAAAAAAACGTGATCGGTGCACCCTTACTTCCTAGTGAGTCACTTCGAACCACATTTCCCTGTGAATGGTGTGGTATGATTACTTCAGTCATGTGCGCACTGGAATCCATGGCAGTTTCGCAATACAGGGCTCTAAGGGCTCAAGGACTAAGGTGATGACATTGATGTGAATGGGGAGTCCTTAACCAAGAGTAATCGGTTATTGAAGCAATTTACAGGATTAACATTTTTTTTCTCGGCGTAAGCATCATTTTCACATTTTATTGACTGTATTAGTGAGAAAGTTGGATGAGAGAGCTCAGATGAACAAGCAACGCTGCCCGTACCTGTGAACTATGTCGCAGGCACCAGACATGCTAGATGGGCTTCTTACCAACTGCACTCCACAAGCGGCATTTACATTTCTACATTAAATTGATCAACCTGTTCATTTTCCCTCTAAAACCATGATGACAAAGTGAACAATGAAACGATTAATCGCTGCAAATTATCACTGATTAATTGGTTTCAGCTCTATCCCTTAGATTGTTGTGTTGAGAAACAGTCATACACAGTGCACCTTCAAAACCTTTTCAAGCATGTTTGGGGCATAAGTCACACCCCAAATCGGTAGGTTGAAGGCTATAGCTTGGTTATTTATTAGCCTGGCAAACCAGACCCAAACAGACAACTTTATTGGCAGGCTAGTTATTTATCGCACAAGATATTGTAAAACGCACATTAAACCTGCACAATAGGTCCCCTATTCACAATAGGCCCCCTATTCACTAGAACGGGGCTTCTGATCATTGGACAAACACACACATACACAATGTGGGGGTGGAACACCTGCCAGTAATTTGATGGGCATCAAAGGCAACGCAAATGCTGTCCGAAGCATGCCATAAGGACTGTTCCAATTTGCACACTTCAGCACTTAAAATACTTTGAGTGTGCAGTGCTGTTCCAAGTGAAAAGTAGCAAAGTATGAAGTGTGTCGCAAGTACCTGGATCATGCACTTCCAAAATGTGAAGAGTGGATCAATGGACACTTGAACTGTTGTAGCGGCTGCAATGCCATATTAATGCTACAGTTTTCATCTGTATCCTATTTCGTTCATAGCAAATGGTCACAGACTGGTGCCCATTTCTTCTCTTAATGCTCAGAAGCGGATGGTATTTTGGTTGACAGCATGATGTGAAATTGCCCGATCGCCATTTCCGGTAACTTTGCCGTGGCACATTCCATTTGGAACAGCATTCACCTGATCAAAATCTAGTGTCATCTAGTGTACACACTATTCATCTAGTGAACGTTGTGCACTTCGGAAATTGGTAGATTGGAAAGCACTGCTAGATTGCAATCAATACGGATCTTAACCATTCTCAGACCATGACATTTGCACGCTTTTGAAGGTCCACCAAATATTTGGTACAAATTCCATCTAAAACACAACAGATAGTACTGTGGTTGCTGAAAGCCATATTAGGGTCAGCGTACAAAGCATCTCGCACAACCCCTGTCACCCACTGCATGACAGATTGTCCAAAAAAGTGCTCGCACAGGAAGGACGCCATCAAATTGTGGCAAAAATGAATTAGAAGGTCGTTTATGGGTATTTCAGAAGGTACAATGATTCCATCATGGCTTTTCGTATCGCATTCATACATAGGTGTTCCTATTTCTTTCATTCTCCTGCTTAAACAACATGTCATTTCCTCTTGGGAATGAATCAAATTTCTGAACATTTGTCACATTCCAAAATATAGATCTCTTGAAATATTTCTGTAGAACTCCCTGGCACGGACAGTTAATAAGCAAGTAATTGCATGCCTTTCATACACTTTAGAGACATTCATTTTAGTAGCAAGGCAAAGCCATTTCTCGTGGGCCGGACAGGTAAAAAAAAAAAAAAATCATAACATAGCGGACCGAATTAAAAGTGATGTGGGGCTGATCTGGGCAATGGGTTTTGACATCGCTGATCTAAACCATCCCTCTATTAAAGCACTGTGGATCTTAAATCACTCTTATTAATATAACACACAATTGTAGCATGCATCTCCCTATGCATTCTGTCACTATGCTTCTCCTGCAGTGTGCAACGCCGTGTTGGACACATTGTCTTCTAAACAAAACATCTCAAAGAAAATCTCTTGCAGAATGGTGCAGTAGCTGACAAAGGTTAATAATGCCATGGTAGGGCCTCCCAGTATCTCAGTCAGTTAGGCAGAGCACGGCGAAGCACATATATGCCACGAAAATCTGTGGATTCTATCACCCCACCCCCTCTCAACTACTTCCCCCTCTTTCACCCAGTTTAACCTGGTATGACAAAAAACGGGACACAAAAAAAGTGATATTGTTATCACTTTTGTTTTGACATCATTTTGCATCAAAAAAACGTCAATTCAAGAGAATACCATGCAAATACATGAAATTGATCACTTGCATTAGAGAGCCGTTTAAAAGTAATCTAAAAATGTTGTTCATTTTACTCATTTTTCAAAAGTAACCCTGCTATTCAGTGACTGCAACTGCTCGGAGATTGCAGTGCACCAAAACGTATGATGTGTAAATAATTTGATCCTTCAATGGGTTAGGTGAAACATTACACCGTATTGAGCCTAAAGTGGCCAGAGCCTGGGGAAGGCCAACAGCTGACCCCACCAGGACATCTTGGGCAGAGGTAGCTAGCCTTCGAGGAGAAATGGAAAGCCTCATAGAGACATGATGATGAGTTAATCCACTGATCAATGACCTTGCATCGTGATATGAAGATCTCTCAACATGTGGCACGTCTTTTACTTTCCAGAACTAGAAGGTTTTTAGTAAGTGCATACAGAGAAAACACCAGGTTATGCATATTGGCAGTACCTGGGAATTCATGTAGTCTTCATTATAAACTGTCATCTACTCACAGTGATTGTGTCGTCTCAGTTGGAACACACTTAATAAAAAAAAAAAATCATATATAAATTAAAACTAGTCGTAGCCCCATCATGCACACAAATAGTCTTCATGCAGAGCACACTGCTTTTCAGGTGATGATTCGCGTTGCTGTGGTCTCTAGACCCATCGTTGGCCAGTTGACGCGCAAGCAGCTGAAGGGGCTTAAGAATGGCCAATGTCGTCAAAGTGGTAGCGACACATACTCGTTACGCTCACCATTGTTACACGGGAAGGTAAATCGGGGCGGCCGCAAGGAGAGCAGTCACTGTGAGGACGCGGCCGCATGCCATGTCGCGGTTACAACATCCCAGTGGTTGTCACGGCGACGGTGTGTGTGGATGGGGGTCCTCGAGTCATGCGGACACAGGGAGCTGGAAGCGGAACGTCTGGCTCTTCCACTCGCCATAGACTAGTGTGCGTTCCACAAAGGTCACAGCCCCGGCACTGTCGATCAACACTACTGTATTGGTCCTGAGAGAGAGAGAACAAGTGAACAACATAAAAAAAATGGACAAACATAAACGAGAAGCACTTAGAACGCAAGGGTGCCCTGGTAAAAATATGAAAATCAGTCCATAACTTTAGAATCATTTTGTGAAGTATTGTTAAAAAAAATGTCCTGGATCATGATCTGGACCTCTAAATTGTAATGGATTGTATTGATTGAAGCCCGTAGGTTTGGGCCATGTCTCATTAGTGAGATCTCAAAAATGTCAAGGCCTTATAGATTATTGAAAAAAGGGGGGGACATTGGGAGTCCAAGAACAGTGAAAAATAATGATATCGTCAACCAGGGCAGAATGTTTATATTTACCATTTTACAAAGTGCTCTTAGAAGTTTTCTCAAAAAACGTATAGTTGCCAGTTGACCACAGAGGTTAGTGGTAATGTAAGTCTACAAATTAATATACTTAGAATCAACTAATTAAAATAGTTGATTCTAATGAATACAATTGTTATTTACAATGCTCATATTCTAGAAGGTTTGATAGGGCTCTAAGCCAATTCTGGAATGTTTAGACCACATCTCTCTGCCTTCTAGGCGGGTGCGCCTTATAGTGCAGAAAGTACAGCATGTTTATGAACCGTTATGTTTACATGATGTAAGAGGGTGGTGATTTCATTTCAAAGAAACTCATTTTCCCATAGCAACTTGGCATTACAACTGGGTATACTGCACCGTAGTGTTACAAGCTACAACTAACGATTATTTTAAGCCAATTAGGTGCTGATTATTGAAACGATTAGTCAATTGATCGAGTAGATATTTATAGTTAAAAATTTTCATAAAAATGTCGAATAATTTCATAAACGATTAGTCATCGATTAATCGAGTAATTGTTGCACCCCTACTGAAACAACATAAAAACATGCACACATACAATAGATATTAAACTGAACTTCAAAAAAAGGTAGACTTGGAAAAAAGAAGTGCAGCTTTGACTGTGATTCTGCTCATTTCATAAAAACGGGAGTTTAGTAGTGGCCACTATGCTATTTTTAATTGAGAAAAAAATGCTTATATTATGCAAATTATGCCATTCAAATGGAGAAAGACAATTATAAATATGACCAATTGTTTCCAGAAATATTCCATAACCACACCAGGGTTTAATTAATCAGTCATTGTGTTTGTCAATGAATTTGAACATTGATGTGAGTGGAGAACAGAGGAAATACCCATGGTTTCCATAATAAGAGAATATATCATATTAGTTAATGAAAAAAACTGCACACACACAGCCCACTGTGATTTGGCAGCAAAAGAAAAAAAATAAATTATAATAATAATACGGGGGTCCGCGTTGGCCGAGTGGTTATGGACACCGCACCTAACGCGACCCAATTCATGTTAGTGGCGCTGTGTCTACCGCAGCGTCCGCAGTTCGACTACGCTCGTCGACTTGTCTGCAATGTCTACGCCCGATCTCTTCAACCCAGTTTCCATCTTTATTGGATAGGATTAGTCGGAAACTGGGTTGAAGAGATTGGGGGCTAGACATTGCAGACAACTCGAACTCGCGACACCGCGGACGCTGCGGTAGACACAGTGCCACTAACATGAATGGGGTCGCGTTAGGTGCGGTGTCCATAACCACTCGGCCAACACGGGCACCTGAAGATAATATTTTAAAGCTGTTTGCGCTGCTGTGGGTTATGCAGACTGTGCCATGTTGTTTTTATATGAATCTGTTATGATTCCTGGT
>OMKY01086476.1:8600-32439 GCA_900302395.1 Bregmaceros cantori | reverse complement strand
CGAATGAATGAATGTTGATTGTTCTCACTTGTTTTTCCGTAATTGTTATTTAACTTGCACAACGTATAAATTCTTCAGCAACATCGATGTATAATCACTTCGCGTGACTTCGCGAATCGTAATATAAAACTTGCGGTCATATTTTCTTTTTTTCTGTGTCTGTAATTCTTAGAAAATTACTTTTTAAAAAGGAGGTTATACGTCTAAACGGCACCGTGTATTTGGTGTACTATGCTATCAGAGAAAGTGGTCTGGCGAGGGGAGTGCGTCATCTAGTGGTTGACTGGTGTCGAGTGTCCATTATGATTCTATAAAACTCGTCAATGTAAGGAAATGACTGGTTTATCTTACTGAACTTGATGACTGATCATTGATTGGATCTGAAATGACTTAAAACCTATTTTCCCTTTTCAGATGACTTTCATTATTCAGTGAACGATCATTCCCGTCTCAAATGATTGCTAAATTATTGCTTATTTTCTACTCTCACTCGTTACTAGAATCTAAAGTGGAGGTCATCAATCATATTTCGCTATCTCTGCTTCTAGCAGACTGCACCAGAACTCTGTTGGGTCGTTTCTTCGTTACCATGCTCTTCATTATTTTTTTCAGTCTGTTAGTCTTTTATCTAAGGCAGTGATTATTGCCTGATGTGGTTCTGAAATGTTTCGATTGTGCTGCACAGCTTTGTTGCCCAGTTAACCAATGTTAGGCTGCAAAGGACTAGTGGCTGTGGCAGTATGTACTGTGGATTTTGGCTTTGATGTGTGGTGGAATTTATTTTGAGATAAGAAGTTGTTTTGGTCAACGCCCATGGAGTTGTTTACATATTCTCTCCAATCAGAAGGAAGAGAGTGGAAAACTGACGATCCTGACTCCTGAGGTTGGCATTGTCTGTCTGTCTATGGCTGGCTTTATCCCTTCAATCGATATTTGCTTCCAATTTTCCTGTCAAAAATAAAAAGAAAGCATGTTACAAATATCATTTTCATTGCAACTCCTGATTGGTGGTGTGTATGTGGAGGTTTACCACCTTTTTGAAGAAGTAAAAACAACTGATGAACACCAAGTCATCAGAAAAGAGATCAGAGTCAGGGGTCAACATCTAAAAATGCCCACAAACTCAATCCGCAAGGGATGGACACATGGCACACTGAGACTGGCAGAAATGAAATGATGTTTACTTCTTTTTCTTTTTTTTTTTAATTCCTTTTTTAAATCCCTTTTACTGACTCCCCTGTATAAGACATGTGAAAGTGGAGGGACATCGCAAGTTAAGAACCAACGTGTGAGAATGAACATGGGCAACAGCACGGTCGAGGAGGCAGCGACTATTGCATTCATATGCAACGTTCTTTAGCCGTTATAATGTGCTGCACGGTGTCTGGTTCTGTACCTACATCTACTGCAAAGCACTACGAACCGTGAAGAATGGATTGATATTTACCACGTACATTTTTACTTCTATGTGTGGAAGTTTTCAGATGCTGCAATATTGAGGTAGTACTAAAAAAAATCAAAACAGAAACGCTTCACGTCAGCAGGATTGGACAAGCATCAGCCGCTCTAGCAAAGTTGAGCATGATCAGGCAGGACAAGACATTTTCCACCGGCTCAAAGATGAAACTGATTGGCTCACCGGTGACATTGATCTTTCTAGAAGTTTGTGAGACCTGGACCCTGACCACAAGGCTTGAGTGAAGAATTAAGGCCACAGAGATCAGACGTCTCACCAGACTCTTTGACATCTCGTAAAGAGCATGTCGCCAACGAAGAAGTTAAAACCAGAATAAAACAAGCCATCGGGCCATAGGAAGATCTGGGAACTACAGTCAAACGAAAACTAAAATGATATGGACATGTCACGAGATCCCGGGGACTCTCAAAAATCTTGCAAGGCACAGTGCCAGATGGTTGCCATGTAATTGGCCGAGGACAGCGAGAGATGGAGAAAGGAGGTTGCGACATCTTCAGTGGTGCCCCAACAGCCAGAAAAGTAAAGGTGAAAGAAATGGCAATCAATACAGATTATGTCGTCCTCCTGTCCCTGCATCCCACAGATTAAGGTGCACACCTCAATGGACGGCAGTGCATAGCTCTAGAGACACCTAGATAACATTAATCTTCATGTATTTATTTTTTTCAATCGCACTCTCAATAAATGACAAGATTGAAAGTTGATAACAAATTAAATACTACCGCAAGATAGAAGCTGGCAGTGTCTATGCATGCTCTCCACTTTAATTTTCTTTTTCCACAATGTCAATTAGAAATTAAGGAACTTGACTATTTTGTGGGTAATAATATTTTCGATGTTGAAAGTGAATCTATAGATCTCTCGTAAATTTTTTATTTCTTTAACTTACAGCAGAGCGTCAATTAGAGCAACAATTTATTGTAATGGAGTATTGGTTGGCGATTATTGAAAATTAGTCGACTAATCAGTTGGAATATATTTCTTCAGATAATATTTCAAATATTAACAGCAACACTGAGATTAACCTTGAAATATAGTCAATTTGGTTGTTCTTAACTTTATACCTAATATTAAAAACTGAAGTCACTTACTCTGACTCGTAACAACTTGTGCCGTAATATTTGATGGTTTTCTTCATATTAAACTTTTTTTATCCTGCCAATTTAATCATTTATATTTTCAGGAATTATGAATCAACATCAAATTTGTGTAGACCTAAGAAGAGCTGATGTCAGCAGAGAACTGCCCATGCGCCGCCATCTCTGCCATTACCACCATGGAAGATCCTTTTTAACTCTGTCACTAACACTGACTGGGTGGGTGGATTTACTCCAGTGATGTCACAATACCTAGAGAACAACTGACTCACCTTTCGGGAGATATCCCTTTAGCAGTCGACATTGACTGCATACCACTAATTTTATATTTGATCAGTCTACTATTACTAATGACCGGCAATTGCAAATTTTATTTCTATATTTATACATCCCCAATATCCATATTGCGTGTTGAAGTAGTCCTACCTCGGCCCTTCTGTCACATTTTAGAATGCATTCAAAGTTGTAATCTATCCTGCTGTAACCTCTCCAAGGCTGCCCTGAAGCTGCTGTGTACCAGGATGTGGATGAGGATGAGCATGTGTTGACATTTAGGGTGTCCACCTGTTGAAGGATCAATGCTAACGGCCTATGCGCCTCTTTTATGAAATTGTCTCTGTGGAGGACTAAGACAATTGTCCAAATACTTTATTTTATTTTTAGATGCCGTGCTAGGTCTGCAGCTATCGACTGTTATCATAATTGAGTGTTCTCCATAATTTCCATTTATTAATTAGATGATGAAACAAGCTTTTGCTAAGATAAGTTATGCCATCAGATTGTATTTACGAGATTTAAAGGCATTTAACGCAATAATTAATAACCAAATATGTTTACCTTCCTGGATGATCAACATTTTAAAAATTGTTGTTACAACTTGAACTTGAAGGGAAAGGGTCACTGGGATTTATGACGGCTCCTAAATGAAAAATGGCGAATTACATACGTTGTCCCCCTTCTCTGTGTTTTAGCAGGGGGACTATGAACCATGTCTTCCCAGCCATGGCTCTCCACACTCTGGGTGCTCTTCCTCCTGCTCTTGCTGTTGTGTCCGTCAGCCTCGCCGGCCGGTGTGGTGCCCAAGAAGCAGGCGCCAACAGAGAACACCGGTTAGTCTGTCACAGAAGTTGGGACCTTCCATATATGTGTAACTTATATTATATGCAGTGTTGCCACTTGGGTTGCAACGATTATTCTAATAGTCAATTAGTTGCCTATTAAAACCATAAGTCGACTAATCTGTTGGATATTTTTTCTTCCCAAAAAATTACTCAAAATATTTACAAGCAATGTGCAATGATTACAAGAGGTTAATGTTGTCAACTTGAAATAGTCAAATAGTCTCACACAAGGTCATTACAATTAGTCCATGTCCATAATACTGTATTTTGTTTTACTTTCTATTCATGTTTTTTAATCATTTCAAAAGTCAATTTAATAGTTTGTATTTTTAGAAAATCAAATTTGTATGGCTCAATAGAGGAAAGTATCAGGACAAAACGGCAATAAATATTCCTTGGCGATTTTCGATTTATAACATTTATTGGCAAGAAATTGCATAATCGATTAGTCACCGATTAATCGACTGATTGTTGCACCCCTAGTTGCCACAGTTACCGATACTCGTAAAATAAAGTAGTCGGTAATCTAACTTAGATTTTACTTACTGGTAAAACGGCCTAACACGGTCGTTTGCTAGGCCCGCCCAACGCGTCGTTTGCTAGGCCCGCCCAACGCGGTCGTTTGCAGTATCCTTAAGTAGTCGTTTTCAGACATCCATTTGACTATTTATTTTTAATTATTATTTATTATGCCCCTGGTATGCTGTGATGAAGATATGTGTTTTAAGGGAAGATATGTGTTTTAAGGGAACTAATCAAAATTCTAGCCTAACCCGGATGTAAAAACCCTGTGAGCTGGCTTATTTCATACATCTATCAGCTAGCTCTTTCCCAGATAGACACGTGTTTCACTTTACCAACATCACATTGCCTTCTGTCTTTACCAGGGATTGGTCAAGGTAAACGCATGTCCTAAAATGGGCTGAACTTTTACTTGTGTGCATTTTTACCATTGTTTCAAATCTGCCTGGTATGTGGCTTTATTTCACAGCTGTCTTTTCACTCTGATTGACTCAAGTTTAATCTCTACTGAAGAGGAAAATCAAACCTGCCAGTAATTGGTTTCTACTGCCTCACTAATAAGACAAATGGCATTACAATTTTGTATTTGGCAACCAAAGAGTTGAGTTGGGAAATTTTAAGAATTGAAAAAATTGTAAAAGAAGCTCTTCTCAAAAAGTAGGCATCCTCCTCTTGTAACCAGTTTATGGTTGGACATTATTTATACAAACATGGCCTGCAGAGCAGGTTATGTTTTTGGTCGCGTTGTTTATTATTATTTATTGATTATTATTATGATTTATTATTAATTATCGCGTTGGTCCCTGTTCTCCGTAGTGACGTCACGCGTGGCCGCGTCTCCTGCAGCTGTGCCGAGCACACGGCGAACACACACGTGTGTCCGTGTCTTCATCAACGCTGATATATAACAATCACCAACAGCACCAAAACTTACAGATAGATGGATGTAAAAATCTGAGTGATTGATTAGGTCCAACAGCGTCAGATTCCTAACTATTACAAGTGGGAGTGCGCATACTTTTATGTTTTATGTTTAACATGCTATCTGAAGAGTGCAAAGCGCCACCGCGCCGCACATCACTAGATGTTATGCTATGCAACATCTAGCGATGTGCGATGCGTGGACGATGCATTGGTTCTGGCTCGCCATTAATGTATCATAATATACATGTTTTTCTTCATTAGTCAGTTAATTGTTTCGTCACCTGATCCAGCACACAAAAGCTATTCACTTCGGTCAGTCCGGTGGCTGCTCACCAACAAAATAAGGCAACTGTCCATCATGCAATTGCATTTCCCTCAAGTCTCCAGGAAATGCAGCACTGCTTCGCCAACAGGTGGTGACGTAGTTTACTCTGGCTGGTTGGGTGCACCGTGACGTCCCAAAACATCTGTCCAAGCAGGTTCTCAAGCCGCAGTAGGTAGCAGTGTTTTTTTAAAGTGTTGTTTTTTTTAAATAATCCATAGCTTTAAATTGCCAGGGCAAAATGGGATTGAACACACAGTTATAAATATAAAACATTGTTTGGGCTAGTGATGCACAATGAAAACTAAAGGATGTAAGAAACTAATTTTTCTAATGGTGTGGTGACCAGAGATGGCTAGTAACTAAGTACAAATACTTAAGTACTGTACTTAAGATAATTTCGATGTTCGGCAGTGGGATTTATGAACCTAAGTGAAGTAAGTTAGGCTAGTTTTTTAACAATTTATTCAAACATTCAAATATTGTAAAACTGGAATTGAAAAAGTATATACAATTTTATTTTAGTTTTTGACTTTGTACAAACACTCAAATACTTTTTGAGTGTTTCTGAGCCTGTACTTTTTAGTCTACTCGAGTCGATATTTGGATCAGTAGTAGTCGTCGTACTCTGTTGTAGTGATACTCAAATTTTTTCACAAATGTATTTCACCTTTACTCAAGTAAGAAATGTGGGTACTTTTTCCATCTCTGGTGGTGACTATGAAGTTTAGTATTTACTGTTAATAAATTATTTTTTATGTTCGATTAGCCAACAATCAACTGATCGCAACCCTACCAGCGTTTGATTACTGATGAGAACCATCTCTGACTGTGTGAACTTTACTCGAGCGTGGCTATCCAATGGCTCCATCTAGTATTTCCTTTGGCTGACTGTGTGTACCTTGGCTTAAAACATCTTTTACAATTCCTCTCCGTGTTGTCGGGGGCTGCACAATGCAAACAATGCATGTGCTCTCATTGTTTTGGGCCATTTAGTTTTAAATATTTGTGTGCAGCAAGCGCCTCCCGCCCGTTCCCCCACTTATCCTGAAGGTGTCCATAAATTATTTCCTCTGTGCTGGACAACAGGCCCAGCAGTGAAACACTCTTTTAGTGGTCACAGGAGTCTGGTTTGAATCTAAATGAAATGGAAAACTTTTAATTATAAAATTGGTCTGCTTTAGTTTTGCAGTGCGTGACATGAAAAGAAAGGACTTGAGGTGGGTATGACGAAGCACAGTTGGGAATTGACTTGCAGGAATCTTGTGTAATTTGAAGGGAATTTGAGGGCATGCCGGAGAAGAGCAACCCATGTTAAGGCTCTGAGCTGTAGTTTAATTCATCTATTAAACAAGGCTGTGATGAAGTTATCGATAGATATGGACTAAATCCACATTCTAGCAGAAATCATGGCCACATGTATCTGTCCGAAAAAGAAAATCATGTGGATCAGTGACGTGTGTGTGCGCATCTTGTATGTTTGTGTGTGTGTGTCTTGTTCTGTGTGTATGCTTGCAATGGGTATCCGTGTGTGTGTATTGTGCGGCTGTTTTGTTTGTATGCTTGGTATGCGTGCGTCCTATTCTGTGTCTGTATCTTGTAACTTTGCGTCTTGTTAGTTTGCCTCTGTGTGTCTTGGATGTTTGTCTCTGTGTGTCTTGGATGTTTGTCTCTGTGTCTTGAATGTTTGTCTCTGTGTGTCGTGTATGTTTGTGCCTGTGTGTCTTGTATGTTTGCGTGAGTCTTGTTTGTGTGCACGTAAAAAGCACACGTGTGTTTCTCCGTGCTGCCATTTTTATGATCCAAGCCTTCACGATGTGTACAACATTCCTTGGCCCGCGCAGCGAGTCCTTCATCTCTGCGTTCCCTCCCCCTGTGCTTTGTTCTCTTTCACTTTCCCTCTGCCCTCTGTCAATCTGTCATTAGCTACAGAATATTAACCCTTCAGTTCTTTTCAGGGCTAATTAGTTGAGTTAATTTTTTTTAAACATATAACCTTAAACCCGAATATATTACAATACAATTACAACTTCCATGCCGTCTTGTGGCATTGAGGTTCTACACCTGACTCGTTATCTGTTCCTGTGGGGCGGAGTTTGGTTTCCGAGGGACTGGGCGGGGCCACTGGGAACGGGATGGCGGAGAGTGGGTCGGGCAGGGAATTGATTGATCGCCGCTGATTGATCAGTTGTTGGATTTATTGATGATTGTTTGATCAAATAATCGGTTGCAGCTCTACCCTACACTCTATCTTTTAATCATGTTTCAGCCTTTATTTACATGCTCCTTAATGTGTCGCATGTTTCTTTTTCTCTTATGTAAAGCACCTTGAATTGCCCTGTCGCTGAAAGGTGCTGTACAAATAAATTTGACTTGACTTGATCAGTTTGTAACCTAAGGTATTTAAGTTTGGGTTGGTCTTGACACAAATAATTAGTTTATGGGTCAAGTGAAGGCCGTCAGAGAAGGGTCAAACTGACTCGTTCTTCATCGTGGAGGCAGTCCCCGTTCTTTTTAAACGACTTGCCTGGCAATGAGCCAAATGGAAGACAAAAACGTCAAAGATCCACTGGGAAGATCCACTGGGAAGAAAGGTATCTTGTGATTAGGCTGACTTGGACTGGTTTATAAAATAAAAATCCATAGCAAATAAAGATATCTTATCAGTTGAGCTGACATGGATGACTTTGAAAACATGAAGGAACCACAGGAAATAAAGACATCCAGTGGTTGAGCTGACTTGGCGTGTTTAAAACTAAGGCTTGTTTGTTTAAAAGTGTTTAAAACGACCTATTCTTCCGTGAAAGACCCTGATTGTGGCCGTCCTGCATGTATGACGTCTCTTAATGAAGACCAGGTGTGAACAAGTGGAAACGTGTTGTGCAGCACATGGAGTCGGGTGTTGGGGGAAATTTCTAAATGAAAGTGAAGTGCTGTGATCGTCGTAGACAATCTGGGCTGTTGTGTTTTTGTTTTTGCACCAAATGTGTGTTGAGCAACAAAAGGCGGGCGGTGTTGTACATTTTGGTGTGCATGCTCTGTGATCTTTGATTTGATTAACAACATGAGCGTCTTTTTCTTTTTTTTTTTTTTAAATAGCAGTGCTGGCAGTCATGGGCACTTCAAGATCCAACGGAGAGCGGCAGCTGGCATTGCTGATGATGCTTTGAAAATAAAACCTTTGCTCTCTTTTAGGAATAATCACTCAATTATAGCATGATTACTATAGATAGATTTAGATGATTATTCAACCACAAAAACGCGACAGTCTTTCCACGATTAATCAGCCCAACTCTTTTGGGATGCAGCTACTGCTTCCGTTGACTGAATTTCATTGATTTTTAAAAAAAAAAAAAGACATTCAGAATGTCCCTTTTTCTACAGCCCTTTTAGTGACCCTGTTTTAATTCCCTGAAATTATTTTTATTTTATTGGCCGAATCTGATATTGTAGTTAGTTTTCTTTCTAATATAATCGTGTCGTGAAAATACGACAGCCTCTTCTTGGGGGCGAACCACATTTTGATACTTTTTGACGCATACACGGCAGCCAAACGAATTATTTTCACTTGTATATTCTTACTTACTATGTCTTGAAAAACATGTTTCCAGAATACTTGATTAATCAATGGACTTTTTTGTTAAAATTAGTTTATTAGGTTTTATTATGTTATTTATCATATCCCAAGGATGGGGCAAACGAGGGCCGTGATCACTCACTTTTTTCAAATTTTAAAAAGAAGAGAAATGCACATAACAGCATAAAAAGTCACATGAGAAGACGTTTCATTTCAACATAGAACACACGCAAGCATTACAGTGTTACATTAATGGACGTTTTGGTAGAAATTGGTTAAACTATTTCATAGCTGCAGCTTTACTATATTCAGGACAAAATGTAGTTATTCAGTACTGTTACTATGCTTAAACGCGTGTTGTTGAATGTCTTTCTGGTATGTGCATAATAGCAATTGGCCAAAACATGTTTTAATGTTTTATCAAGATTTTTTTTTTCTTCTCACTAGATATTTTGGCTGATTACTTCAAAATGCTAGTGTGTATGCTGATGTCACTGCAGTGTTTTTTTTTTTTTTTTTTGAAACCTGCGGTATGATATTCGACACCCACTCATTCAGAACTGTGCTCTGTACAGCGACAATCTCCACCTCTGACTGAGTCAAGCAACCATCTCATTCGTACAGAAAAAATGTGATCAGATGTGTGACCGATTTGGAGTTGTATTTCAGAAAATGCATGCAGTGCGATACGTGAAGCGGGTGAAAGAGCAATTTTAAAGTGGGCTTTCTGTACAACAAATTCGGCCAATGCGCTACACAGGCTGCTGCACAGATGGCGGAAATGCATTTCATGAGCGCACAACAAGATGAATGCATACAGTTATTTAATTTCTGTGTGAAAAGGCTCCTCTCCTGTGTGCACTTATACCGCTATGATTGTTACGGGCTGGGCTGGCAGATGGTGGGCGATGCGAATGTGGTTCTTTTTGTTCAGTTGAGTCCTCATGGAAAGACTGGTTTTTGGCCAAAACCAGCAGCAGTCTGAACGTGGCGGCTGCCAGTAAGTTATGGACACGCCGACGCACTTGCAGACGTGTGATTTACATAACATATTCCCCTTTCATTGTGTTCTCCTCACTCTCCCCGCTGGCCATCCTTCAGAGCACAACTTTGAACATTGTGATTCATCGTGTGGGTATGTTGTGTGCAGACAAAAGGTGCAAAAGTTGAATTGTTTTGATGTAGAGATAAGCCAGATTAAATATTGCCATAGTATTCAAAAGTGGAAGGTTTCTTTTAACCAGTGCTTCTATATAAGGTGTGAATTTGAATTTGTCCATAATTCTCTCCTCACGTAAGTGGAAAGACATTCTCAATGTGCGTCTCCAATGAGAAGTTGTAGATGTGCAATGGATCAAAAGACTCACGGCTCGGATCTCTCCTCGTATCGGGACTCGCGGATCACGGAACAAAAGACAAATAATAAACATAACATGTCTTTTGTTCATTAAAATTTGTTAAATTAAAATATATTCGCGTCCACGTTGACCGAGTGGTTATGGACACCGCACCGCACCTAACGCGACCCCATTCATGTTAGTGGCGCTGTGTCTACCGCAGCGTCCGCAGTGTCGCGAGTTTGATTCTGCTCGTCAACTTGTCTGCAATGTCAACCCCCGATCTCTTCAACCCAGTTTCCCACTAATCCTATCCAATGAAGATGGAAAAACGGCGCTGACGCCTGAAAAAATAACTTTAAATTAAAATATATTAAATCAATTTCAGTGCACGAGGATATAATATAATAAATGTATACTAAATATTAAATATTTACAAATGTAATAAAGGGAACATTGTATGTATATGCTGCTGTTTTTATCAAAATCTTGGATCTTATTCTTGCATTTATGTGATTTATGATCAAGCAGAATTCGCACAAACATACAAACACACTTCAGCACAGACGAACGAAACCGAAAGTAACTACTCGTCATACTTTTCTGGCCTCTCAGATTAAGATGAGTGGAAATCTGCCATCTTGTGGTGAAGGTTTGTGGTGTGTTGAAGGCACACAAGCAGGGTATTTGACTAGACGACGCAGGAAAGTTAGTGTACACCATGACGACTATGGGGTAGAATTGTTGTTCACCTAACAATTTTGATTATGAAATTACTGTTATTCAACTTTCATTTAAATGCAGATGCAGCGATGACTAGTTATTAAATGTTTTTAAATAGCTAGTAATTCTTTTAGATTTTTTTCAGCGAGTGAAGGTTTCCGGTAACTGTATAGACAATGTTAAATTTGGACAACAGCCCAATAAAAGACCTACGACAGACTCCCCAGTACGAACCACCATGACGCCTGCCACACCACCACAGACTAACGCCACAACCCTCGCCACCACTCCACATCTGACCACGAAAACCCCCACAACCTCTTCCAAAAAACGGCGTCTCGTAGCTTCGGGACAACTGCGGCACCTGCTTTCAAACTGTCACATGAATTTTATTCGAGACACAATTATTTCAACCGTAGTAATTAAACATACTCGAATCAATAACTTTAATCTGTTGACTGTTTATGGAAAAACTAATTAGGAATTGAAATCAAAGTTGGTTAGCAGCACTAACGTCACTGGTTCTCGTGGTCACTGGTTCTTGTCCGGTCCAGGCACAGAGAGCAGTGGCAGTACAGCACCAGCAGGAGGCGGTGTAACTGTGCCCGACCCTCCCCGATCCACTTCACCACGTCCCGGTTCGACACTGTCCGGAGCGGGCAGCCGGAGGGATCCTCCGCCAGGTACACCCTGGGTACACCCTGCAACAGCTGCTGACCATATTCTTATCATTTTGTGGCCACGTCACGGTCATTCGCTTTGCCATTTATAAGCCATTAGAAGTTGATAGCACTAGTACCAACACGTCAGAAAGGGGGCACCCATCACCCACGTAGACTTTTTTTTTTTCTTTAAATGGAGATTGTTTGCTAAAATGTTTTCCATTTTTCTATACTTGATACAAAACTTGTATTTACTCGGGCCTTTGTAAATACAGGTTTTGTATCTACAAAGGCCCTTGTAAATACAAGTTATATTAAATTCATCAAAATGATCTTGAAATTGCACTGTATCGCTACCATCTGAATAGCCTTAGAGTGTATATCTGCCATCTGAATAGCCACAAACTGTATCTTTACAATCTGAATAGCCTGAGACTATCTCTACAATCTGAATAGCCTTAAGCCCAATTCACGCTGCCATTGAATTACGTGGAGACCTCTGGTAATTCCCAATTACCCCCTGCTGCCTGTGTTATTTTGTCACACGTTCTGACAGGATTAGTAAAAGCCTGTCTTTTGCTGAATTTTAAAAGACGACATGATGCGTGTGCTGTATTTTTGCTTGCCCACACATGTACACACATAGACTTCACTCTCTCTCACACACACACACACACACACACGTGTGCGTGTATTAACAAAGTTAAACAAATTCAGAATTCAAACGATTGTGGTGTTTCGGCGAATCACAGTAGGTAACTCGGTGTGGATTTATTACTTTGCAAATCACTGACATTGTGCATTCACGCGTCAAATGAAACTCGGGCGCCCTCAGCAATTATTCCGAATGACCAGGGGTCCATAGGTAATAAAAGTCTAGTGCGAATTGGGCTATATACTGTATCTCTACAATCTGAATAGCCTGAGACTGTATCTCTACAATCTGAATAGCCTGAGACTGTATCTCTACAATCTGAATAGCCTGAGACTGTATCTCTACCATCTGAATAACCGGAGACTGTTCTAATGCTATTCTATGTACACACTCTCCTGCAGGAAATCATACCAGTCCGCTGTGGATGCCAAGTGGGCAAGACGTCGTTCCACAAAACAGCACAGGTTCCGCCTCCGACCCACCTCGAGCACCCACTGAGTCGGAAACTCTGAAACCCTCCGTTGCCCCCCAAAAAATCGACACTAATGCTTATGTAGCAAATTATTCGGACATGGTTCAAAACGCAAACTCCTCGACGAACGGGACGCTGATGCCATCTGTAGGCGCTAACCACACTGGCAATTTTTCATCCAGTAATTCCACCCACTACAAAACACCAAACGTCACAACCACTACACTTGGCACACACGTGCCCCCCTCAACAACAACAACAACAACAACGCAAGCAACCACCACTACTTCTACTACTGTGTCAACAACGAAACAGCCCAATAAAAGACCTACGACAGACGCCCCGGTACGAACCACCATGACGCCTGCCACACCACCCCAGACTAACGCCACAACCCTCGCCACCACTCCACATCTGACCACGAAAACCCCCACAATCTCTTCCAAAAACGGAGGCTCGACGGCGTCTCGTAGCTCCGGGACGACTGCGGCACCTGCTTTCAAACTGTCACGTTCCACCACAGAGGCAACGGTCAAAGCCAACCCTGGTGCTACGACCAACACCGCCAGGCTGTGGCTGTTCCCGGACACCGCCTCGCTCCTGGCCCTGCTCGTCTTTGGTGGACTGTTCTTCCTGGTGTCCGTGACGCTCTTCACTCGCCAGGCGGTGGACAGCTACCGTCACAAGGACTACACGCAAGTGGACTACTTGATCAACGGCATGTACACAGACTCTGGAGTGTGATCCACGGTGAGGGAGACGGGACACTACTTGAGACTCGATTTGCTGCTCAGTCCCAAATTGACACCGTCCGGGTCATTCGAGACCCACTTGGAAACATAATGACTAACTCTGAATCCAACAGGACTAGGCTCATGAAAATAATATGAAAAACTGCAAAACAAAAGGTTAATACATTTTATTTTCTTTTGGAATACTCTTGCTTTATGGACTTTCGCTTCATCGCTAACACATAAGGTAGTAAATGGAATACATTGCAGTTACTACTTAGCATATCGTCAGTAAGCAAGTAGTCTACAAATATCCCACTGCAGAAATAGTGGACCCAATGTTCCCTCCATAGAATTAGAAAACGTTTTGTCATAAAATATATTTGTAATGAGTTGCTAATTATTGCAGGTCAAGCCTCGTCATTATTCTAATTATGAGCCTTTGCCAATTTTTCACTGGGTTCTCCTCGGTGCCTTGAGGACAAAGATTTATAGTTTTTGGTCGCTGAGAAGTTGAAACACTAAAGCAGCAATACCAGAGGAAATGTAGGGGGCGACGTGAACCTTCACAGCTCTCTGTGATGAGTGTTTGGGACACACCTCCTCTTGGCGGCGGACCTAGCTTCGCTTGTGAAGCAGAAAGCACAAGATGAGTCAAGTTTTGTTCCATTTTTATTTTTTGTTATTGTGGAGGAGCAGCAGTAATACCAGCAGCAGGAGTTCCCACGGCGGCTACACTTTGAACAATAGTATACCAACTCGTGCCTTGTGGTGGGTACGCACCTAGGCACGCGTCGTGTGGTTTCATCAAAGGGCGTACTTCATTTTGGAAATGCAAAAAGCTACATCTTTTGGATATTTTGGTGTTTAATTCATCCATTGGTCCTCGCGCAGGCCCATCATGAGTGACTCATTTCTTTTCTGCTTTTTTTCTTTTCTTTGGATGCCTGTCTGGTTTGAATAGTCCATGAAGATCGATGGTTTCATCCCAGTCCGATCTGTTGATCAAAGTGTATTATGTTTGGCAGTGTAGTCCAGATGTCTGGACTGTGGAACATATTTATTATGTTTCTTTGAGAATAATTTAGCATTAACTTTTTGTGTCTGAAATTGAAGAAAATATTGATTACTCGCTGATCCCCAAGATAACCCCATGGGCTTTTTTTTTTAATTCTTTTGGGGGTGGCGGGGCGTCGGCTAAGCGTCAGTGGAAGTTGACGGGCTGAAGTTGCTCTATCTGTAATAAATGTAGCTCTAGCTTGGTGTGGTTGGGAATGTCTTGGTGGTTTGGGTAAGTGAGAGGGTTATGGTTAGGTAAAGTGACAAGATGCTGACTGTGTTGACGGCCAACTTCTATAGTCCAGATAGGACTTCAGATCCATGCAAGATGCTTGTGATTTGTCGTGAAATGAGATTTTTGAAAACCATTGCATGCACTGCGTTGGTGTGCCAATGTATCCGCAATGTAGAAGGTTGCACATTTCGGTGTAAGAGAGCAGCATTTCACAGGACTCCGACAGTCTTCCAGGGCGGATTGCAAGGCTAAATTTCTCCATTCTTTTATTACCCTTTGTGTCCTGTGTCAGTACAATGGACAATCGAACAGAGTTGATGGTACGCAAAATGAACAGTCCCCCAACAATGACAACAAAGTACAGGATGGTTTCAAAGAGTACAGTATTGATACCGTTGAAAGTATAAGTGGCATAGTGTGTGTAAACTGTTGGCTCAGGTGTTGGAGGTTTGGCCTCACTAAATACTAACGCATGTATCCCTTAGGATGCAATTAGAACACTACTTGAGAACTAGGCCCTTATTTCCCTGAGCCTTGTTAATAATCATATGACATTACTTTACTACGCACAGACCGGGGGCTTAATTTTAAAAGGTGACCTTTTCAGAAGAATGCAAAGCGGTGTTTAAATGCACGTTGAAAGATCTCCTGCAAGGAGAATTGCATCTGCCTCGTATTTAGTTTGATTGCCACCAATCCTCGGCTCTCCAGTCTTCCTTCACATCGGGTTCACCTGACACGAGATCTGTACATATCATGTTAACGTTTGAGTGGCTTCTTTTTGATATTTGAATCATGCTCTTTACTTGAATTCCAGTCGCGATACTTGAATTGTGACATGCCAAGATTTCTTAGCGATTTAGTGCCGTTACTGCCGTAGGTATAAAAACAATAGCCATGTCATTTTTATTTATATTTTAACTGATTTGATCATTTACACTGTATTCTGCACAGTCTTCTGAATGGGAATTATGTAACGGCAACTTTTTTTTAACTTAATTTGACTAAACCTGCCAGCACTTTCTAGATTGCCTCGCCATCATCAGCATCATCTCAACTTAGTATAAGACTTGGATAAGGTGTTAACTGCATATCACGGCTAATGTAAAACTTAGCCAAGCCATAAACTAACCTTATCTTTCTGTACAACCTCGCTGCACCATCACTAATTTTATTATGTTCAAGCCTAAACAACCTAAGCATGTGACTAGGAGTGTTGCGATTTTTGATTTGATCGTCAATCGCGATTTATGGCTGCCACGATTCGACAAGTGACATTGTACATATTTTTTAGACGTCGTCACAATCTTGGCTGCCCACAGCCAACAAACTGTTGGCTGTGGGCAGCGTTCTCCGCTAAGTGCTGTTTTGGTACAGCAGCCAGTAGCAGCGGAGGAATCCGCTCTGATGGTGCTGAGGTGCTGTATACTGAGTAATCACCGCCGCGCGAGTCTTCCCACAGCACTTCACTGCAAAGGTCATCTACTTCAAAGCTGTACATGACTTTTTATCGCCAAAAAGTAACTCTCAGCACTCGCTATGAACAAGCTTTTACGTTCGTATCTCCCTAGTTTTCTCCCTCGCACAACACGCACATGCCGTGTTGTCTTCCTGTGTTCGCTCAGCCCCGCCCTTTGTCGTTTTTTTTTTTTTTTCGCCACAGCCCTACATGTGACGGATCACTGCATTTCTTTTTACCTGCCCAGAGCGTCGGTGCACCTAAGGGCTTTTCTTCTTTGCCTATTAACGCGCTAAAACGGTGGCTAACAAAATTAGGAATTTGTAGTTTTGCTTTTCCTCCATGTAGTGCGTCTTTGCACCCAAACAATGAGGCAACCTCAGCGTAGATTGGAATCAGAATCAAGTTTATTGCCATGGTCAGTGAACTATGTTCACAGACTAGTGCCCTACCATGTCCCACGTTGCGGAAGATGGTGCCTAACCATTAACTTTTCATGTTTGGTTTGAACATGTAGTGGATTTATTTTTCGCTTTCCTTACCTTACATCAAGATAAGTAAACAAGGACAATCTGTGTCCCTGTTTTCCTCACCCTGAGAAGATTGGAACTTGGCCATGTTGTGAGGAATAGGTTTGACTAATTCATGTTCTGGGGTAGGGAATGCAAATATGATGTTGAAAAGCGGCTTATTCTATCTGCGTTGGAGGCTTTTCAGCTATCTCTTCTTTAGAACCGCACAAGCTCCTTGTTCACAATATGCTGTCAGTGTTATCAACCCATGACATGCGCAACATTACCAGACTTCTCAGTGTGAGTGATTATCATGATTAGGAACAGGAACAAAAAACCTAAATACAAATGTTGTTGCCTGAGTTGGTGATAGCCGTTTGTGATAATTATTTCTATGGCAAGCATTTTCACAGCAAAAAATGTGATCTGTTGACATTGGTCTTCCAAATATTCGGTTCAAAGGATATCTAAATATCATCATAGTCATGGATGGCACATCAGTCGTTTGTTCTGAGTCCTTTGTACTGCCTGCATCATTTCTGTTCCGTTCCGGTTTTCAACATCAGTTTTTCTTTTTGATCAATGGAAAGGATTAAGGATCATGCCATGACACGATGGTTTAATGCCAGCCTTGTCCAGCGCACTTTTAATATTTTGCTCTGTCCATTTCAATCGGCTACAAGGTGCCAGGTTTGTATCTATTGTGTTCAATTAATCTATTCCAATTGTATTCATTATTTTTTGTATTACCAAAGGACATCAAACTGTATTTTTGTGTACTATTATCATGAAAATGAAATTTGAGGTAAACTTTAATTGTGGCAGATCGTGAATATTTTTGTTGTCTCTTAAACTAAATTGTTCTTGTTTTAAACATATGTTTTCCGGATGTTTTAATTTGCAGAATTGCACACCTGTGCTATCACTTTCTGGTGCACCTCACTGGTTCGGAATGTGATGTTGCGGCTACCACCGACACGCACGAGTGAAGTTGCAACTCAGTAGAAATGTTGATGTAGCTTTGGGTGGATATGTTTTCTCTACCCTTTTTTTCCTTACACTTTTTGTTGTTGTTTTGCAATCTACTGGCAGAAATCCATTAAACGTTCTTGCATCACACTTTCACCTTCGACCAAAGTAAGCCTGTCCTTCAGGCTCGGAAACGGGTATTGGCAGGGACGAACAACACATTGGGAGAGCCACACAAACAACCAGCACCTCAACATAGCTGAACGGGCTGCCGGGAAAATTGACAGATTATCGAGATTCCATGCAATGCCTGGATGTTCCCGTCTAAGAGGGGATGCTAAGAGGGGGCTCCTTGCACAGAAGTGCTAAATATGGTTAAAGGCAGTGTTGTAAACTGCTGAAAAATTATTGAGTAAAAGTATTGTTTTCTGGAGAACTACTTAGAAATTTGTCAAAATATCAGCGTTTGGGACATTCCACTAGGCTGTGCCAAAACTTTTGAGAGTGAGACATTTACTGTTTTGAGGAATTTTCTCAATGGGCAAATGAAGCGCCACTTCTCTCTCTGACGTGCTGGTTTTAATTCTGGCTTTGTCCATATTTTTTTGTTCTGTCCATTTCAAATGGTAACGACCAGGTACCATGTCATTATCAACTTTGTTCTATTCACTCATTCCATTTCTTTTCGTTCCAATCATGGTGCTTTTTTTTTATTCTCAATGGCCATCAGACTGTGTTTTTGTGTTATCACGGAACCTCAAGGTGAGGTAAACGGAATGCTTCCCTCTTTAAACTAGATTGTCTTAATTTTTGTTTGTTTTCGTGATGTTCTATTTAATTCCTGGACAAACTCCAGACGTGGACCTGATATCCAGTCACTCACAGCATCATTCCACACAGCATCCTATAGCCTGGCGAGCCAGAACAAACTAACCGTCCACACATCGCACACCGCTAGACTGTACATTGGGTCTTGGGAAATCTGGCAGAGGTCACCCGTTCGGGCTGAATAATTGAATGATTCGAAATGAGAGGAGTTTCAGTTTAGTATACGTGACATGAGACGCCGCTTGTCCCACTTACTGTGTTGTGACTGGATAACACGATTTGGTTGACACTTTTTTTTTTTTTTTTTTGACACATTTTTCCGACCCTGATTTTAGCAGACGCAGCGATCATTCTAATCGTGTACCATGCATGGCCGATTCATTGGTTCTGGCTCGCCAGGCCAAGCAACATGCCTGCAGAGACAGCACAGCTTCATAGAGACTCAGAGATGTAGCATTTCTCTGACGAGCGTCACGTGTTGACAATGCCGTGACGTCACGTTCTGAACAAAGTAGTGCACAAAGGATACGGGTCCACGTCACGTTCACATGACTCCTGCTCCACGTCACTTGCATGTGACTCCGCCTGCCCTGGTGTGATGGCCTGCACTTTCCACTGTGTTTATACCATAGACTCTTAATATACTGTCTATGGTTTATACACAACATTTGGTATCACTTTAGAATAACAGTCCCTTATTCATGCACATAACAGTAACAAACACTTATATTAAATATTTAAGTAATTAACAAAACATGTTTGTAAATGTTTACCATACTTGTCAATATTTTGTTCATGATTAGTTAAATATTTACTAAATGCTTTATGCTATGCAGACAAACTTAGGTAAAGGTTTGCAGACTCGGATTTCTGAATGTAACTATTGTTGGATGTGTTGCATACCTTTCAAAGGCAGACGATGACCTGTATCTTTCTTGATTAGGTGTTACTAATTTCCTCATAATTAGTTAAATACTAATTATGAATGCTTTATGAGCATGAATAAGACTTATTCTAAAGTGGCACCCAGCATTTTCTCTGATGTTTGGATGCTTGGTCCACCAAATCCTCTGTACAAGATCTATCTTGTGTCTATGAAGAGGAGAATCTGTATTTTTAATCAGAGATTGTGTGGGTTAGAATTGTTTTAGGGTTAAAGGCTACTCTGTCGGTTCTACTCATTCCCATGCCATATCGATGTGCGATCAGATTATTATGATCGTGGCTTGAGTTTGAATGTCAAGATGTGTGAAATGTATGCCATGAGCTATTGATCCAAAACTGTTACATCAGTGAACCACGAGGCACCAAGAGCACCAGTGGGAACAATCTTCCAAAATGTAAGGCACGCATACAACCTGCCGTCTTATGGGTTCCAAATAACATTAATACTAAATCGTGAGACGCCATCTCCTGTGACCTGGTAGTGTCTTGTCTGCTGCGGTCAGGTTGCTTGAAGAGCACTGCTTTGTTCATGCTGCGACTGGCCAGCACAAATGCAGAGACTCCGAAGATAAAACAGGTTTTATTTTTTGGGGTGACTAGATGACGGAAGCAGCCATAAAGTTAGTGTCTACTTGTTTTACGGACCAAAGTTTGCAAGTGAATTTACTCGATTTTGAACGTCGAATCTCCTCTCATCGAGTAGACGAGATCTCCCCCAAAATCACACATTTCACCTCAAACACCGACATCTAGCGATAATCCTAACACCAAAACTGCAGACATCCTTGATTAGATTAGACTGTAGATGATAACTCACCAATAAGTCATAATACAGAACTTCCCTAAATATGAAAATAAAAGGCTCATCGTGAAAGGCTCTACTACGTGTCCTAATTATACAAACTCAATCACAATAAGCAGGACCTTCTAATGGGCTCTGTTTTGCACCACATTTACTCATTATCCACGAAACACAGAGCATAGGGGATGTAATGGTTTTGCATGCGCCTCCGCCGCGGCAGATAATTTGTATTAATGCGATAACTTTTGAACCACTGGATTTGTCCAGATTCGTTGTGATAATGCTCTAGGGTAGGTTCATGAACTGATGATTCTCGAGGCCAACACTTATAAGTTGGCTGAATTCAAGATGATCGGCCAAGTCCATGCTCCATAACTTCTGACCGGGTGGTGGGATGCTTCAGCTTTGTTTTCACAATAGTTATTTGATTTTAAGCAAAAGCATAAAATCAAGATCGCTGACTTTTTCACCTGCACCCAATCTTATATGCCGTCACTCTAGGAGGTAGATTAGCTGAGATATGTGGACTGGAACTGCACCTTCCAATTCTTAGCCACTGACAAAAACATCCTGTAACATGGTCCGGTGTATTCACAATTCCTACTGAAAGCCTGATTTTGTAATTCTTTTGTAATAATGCTTCATCACATTTTGGGAATATAGCACTAGGAATTCAGCAGTCGGCACGGAGTGAATATCTCTAGCTCACTTTTTTGATCAGACAATATGTCATGCAATGAATGATAGCAATCGCATCTTGACCATAAAACTCTTGTTGTTTTTGTTCAAATATCGTTCAACCAACTCCCATACAGGTATTTCTAATGCCTCAAGTGCCCCTGCATTCAATGATGTGGTAACTTTGGATCATCTTTTTTATAGGCTAATACGTTACATGCAGTGCTATCCCTTTTCCCATTTGTAATTTTCCATAGGCCAATGCAAGTGCCATTGTTTGATAATATGGGGGTTGAGCCATTGAGGCGAGTTATTTTGAGTGTTATTGCCATACAAAATCTTTAATGTTTACATTGACTGCACTATTGAATTATCTTTACTTTCTATGAATAAAATGCATACAAGTCAAGTTGAAGTTTTCTTCCATGTGTATTGTTACTTTTGAGATCAGCACTGAGCTGTTTAATCTTCAAGGAAAGCCAAGATCAGCGGGCGTTCCAGACCCTTAGAGAGGGATGCGAACTTCCGCTGTTGAAAAAGTTGAATTGTCAGCCCATGCACAGAAAATTGCATTTGTCTTCAACGTTTTGAGAGTGTGAATGCTAAGATAGACCAGCACAGTCCAGGCTGCGCTGGTCAAACACCGGGACTGCATACCTCAAGGACACATGAACTCATCGATACTCTTCGAATGAACTCATTTTGTTAGTCCATTCTTCTCTTATCTTCCTCCAGCTGTCATTTGGAGTGCGCTACACTTGTCAATTCTTCTTTCTGTTCTTTCTTTTATCCATGGTCTTCTTGATCCTGTATTTGCATGTCAAATCCAGTGATCATATAATTTCTTTTTAAACCAAACAAACACAAATTAGAGAAACAAACAGAAAAGGCCTCCCACCCTCTGTCATAATACTCATAATGATGTACCATGCTCTGTGTCCTCAGTTGAGCTGTCCTGAGCAGCTGGTCTGGAGTCACCTCTTGACCCACGGCCCGACCAACTTCACTGCATCTTTTCAGAAGACCTCGATCTCTCCACATTCCCAGAGGCAGTGGAATCTTGTTCCAACTACGGTCGTGCATTTCTGGCATTTGGGGGATGCGCCTGCTTTGTATTTGCTATACATGTAAGGGTTTCCTTATAGCTATTGCAAAACAATATTCTGTTTGGAGTAGAATATCTTCCCAAGATTTATCATTTATTGTTGCCTTAAGTAGCGAACTCCAAGTGGTCCTCAGCGATGCAAGTATTTTACCATTCAACCGTTTCCTCGAGCCTCTGGAAGGCATGTGGGAGATTGTTTTGGCTTGTACAAAATGTCTTGTAGCCGTTTTAAATCATTTTTTGGTATCCCATACTTTTTAACCAATGCTTCAAATTATTTGAAATGTCTGTTGAATTGAATTCTCAGCATCTCAGCTTCTTGCCATTTGTGATGATGAGCTAACTGGCTGCTCCTGGGGCTTGTATAAAGGTGCTGCAGTAGGCTGCCTCTGTCTCCTCCATCTTAGACCCAGTCCCTCCAGGAGCCCGGCGCCATGCTGATCCAGTCCACCTAGACTTCCAGTTTATTTTATTTGGAAAATAAATAACCTTAACATTTGTTGCCTTCCTCCTTTATGTTCCACCCTGTAACATTTGGTATATAATTTTCGGCAGAGGTATGTGAATCCATTTGGGGCCCATTGAAACGGCTTGGTGAAAGAGGGCTTAGCAGGTTCATCGCAAGCCAAAAATGAATCAAAATGTATCTTATAACCAGATATCATTCAACTAGGACTGATAGTGATTCAGTTAATGCACAAAGGCAGTCATCCATATACAGGAGAATTTTGTGTTGTTTCATTCCAGTGTGTCTTTACAGAGACTAGCGATGGCGAATAGCAATGGTAAGAGAGGACTCCCCTGGGCAGTCCCTCTAGTTAATTAAAATGTTGACCATTAGCAATTTGTTGATATGGAGACTGGATTGAAATCCAGTTCTCTTCAGCACCTCAAACAGGTATTCCATCCGATCCGGTCAAATGCTTTTTCAGGGTCCATTGAAACCACAGCACTTGGAGTTTTGTTGTAATTGAGATCATGGATAATATGGAAAAACCTCCTTGTGTTGCCTGATTTGACCTTTAATGAACCCTATTTGGTCTGGATGTACCACCGACATTATGACTTCTTCCAATCTGCAAACCAGAATTTATGAGATTATTTTCTTCTGCTCCCAGTATAGTAGACTGATATGGCGATGTGAGACATAACTCAGGGTCTTTCCCTTTGGTTACACTACAATGTGAGCAGTATACATAGACACTGGAAGTGATGATTCCTTAAACGATTTGTTAACTCCCTCCTCCAGGTCCGTTGGTGATTCCAGCCAATAGGGCTGTTGCACCAGTAACGTCATGGCTTGTCTTTGGCATAGCGGTGGCGGCCATGTTGGCCACCGTGATGTCACATGCAACAGCCTGATTGGTCTGTTCCTCCGACAACTTCGACCTCGTTATCTGGTCCAAGAATCGTTTGGTCCAGATTCTTTTGGTGTTCCTCTAGAACCTACGCCCATTTGTTGAGTTTTTCAAAAAATGCTTTGATTAAATTATTCATTCATGTGTTGCTAGTTCGTCTTATCGCATTCTCAGCTTTAAATGTTGTAATTCATGTAATTTTAACACGTCCGTTTTTCGCCAGCCAGGCCAATGTCCGGCTTGGTTTATTGGCCAGCAAGACACACATA
>OMKY01086474.1:3425-21844 GCA_900302395.1 Bregmaceros cantori | reverse complement strand
TCTCGAACTCTACATAGCATACATTTCAAACATCAGCCTGTGGAAGACGATGTACCTTTGGATTGCTCCAACTGGTCTTCGAAGGTGACCGAGCTGCGCCTTTTGCTGGGGGCGTGACTGTAGTGATGGTGGGAGGAGTCGTCTGTGGAGAAGTTGTCCAACAGCATCACATCCGTACCTGAAGGTAGGAGAGGAATTATTTCCACAGCCAGGATCAAGGGGAGGGCACGGAACATTTCACCCTGCACAGCACCTTTTCACTCCCCTCTGGCAGGCGCCTCAGAGCTCAACTCACCAGAACTGCCAGATCAAGGAACAGTTTCCCCCCGAGCCGCCTCCCTTCTTAACACTGAAGTACCAGCCACCTCACATGTCACACTGTAGTGTGAGTGGCACCCCCCGTATGCTGCTCTCGTGAACTTTTTACATTCTAACAATGTCACTTTATTATATCTTATTTTATTATATTCTATTACTTTTGACTGCATAATGTTATTGTTATTTTATATTTTGACAGTGCACTTCCATATATACTGCATATATATTTTATTTTTTTCTACTATGTTGTTTTTTTGCAGTATTTTTTCACAGTGTACTTACATTTTTTACTATGTTATATTTACTGCACCAGGGTGTGAACCAAATGTCCGAAGTCAATTTCCAGTGTGTTTTTATGACCTGGCAATAAAGGTTATTCTGATTCTGATTTGGTCACCTGACAACTGATGTTGTTTAGGTCCAGCTGCGGATATCACTGGTCGGGAACCAACTGCACAGACAGCAACACCCTTGACGTCGTTTACATGACTTAGTGCAGGACAATGTATCACTAGTTATGCCTCGTGTCGGCGATGCTTGGACCCATGTGGGCCAGAGTTCCTGTGATTGATCGTGATATGCAAGATGGTGATTGTTCGAGTCCACGCTGACGCATCTTTTTGATGAAACACAAAAAGGGATGGGCCAGGGTGTTCACAGGAGTCACGGTTGTCAGGAAGTGGAGGCTGGGGAGAAAGTTTGACGATGGGAGGTCAATGGGGCGAGTTTGCAGGAGGCTCTGTGCGAGATTGACCTGCATTTGTCAACTGCTGATGACTGTGCTGATGATCCTGAATAAATGACCGATCCTTGGTTCCGCCAATAGTTCGTAGAGATGGGTAAGCATGAGTGTGTTTGTGTGATGTCTAGGAGAATGGACTGCGGACTCGGCATCCCGTAATATATGGTACAGAACACACATGTAGTGGAGATTATTCTTATTTGAGGAAATATATTCCTCACTTCATGCTATCACTGACAATAAACTATCATCATTCTATTTTAATCAGAGATGGCAGTTCCAGTTTTTAAGTCTTGCCATGTTTTGGTTTTACCTGAACACTGTGAACAGGCACAATACCAGCTGATCCTATTAGTGCAGCTGTTCCTCAGGTTGATCTGCTAATCATAATCAGTGACAACACCTGTTTGCAGTCGACTGGTGGAACGAAAACGTGGTAGGACTTTTACTTTCTGGAACTGGACTTTCCATTTCTGAACTCATTTCAATACATTTTGTAATGAAATGAATTTTATTTCACCTTTTATTTATAAATATTCATGTACCTTTACAATGTGTATTTTTTTATTTGGCACCAAAATGTATACTATATATAGTTAAGGGTGTGTGGGCTGGTAAGTGAAGATGAAGATGACACACAAATTAATTAAAATGCACTCACTTGATTTCAAGTGAGTTCATTCGTGAGTGTGTGTGTATATAAATGATCCAAGCCAACTTCGCTGACACTTACATGAGTCTTGGGTGAAGCTGAAGCCGGTGTCTCCGGTGCTGCTACCGCCCACGACTAGGTGTCCCCCTGCCAACATGGCTGTGAGGTGTGGAGACATGCCCAGATCTAGAGACACACACATACAAACATGCACTTTGAAATTCACACCATGTTCACAAACATTTAAAAACACAGCAATTTTTGTTATGCCGAAAATATTTATTGTTGAGCTAATTCATGAATTTGTTTTAAATTGAACGACTGCGAGCAAACGTTTCATTGATTGTTTCCATTCTGTTGGATACTGTTGAGCCCCACTGCAACAAAAACAATACAGCCAATAGAGTGGAATTGGATGATAAACCAAGGTTATAAACTAGTAAGGAAGAGTAGGCTCTTCCTTATCAATACGAAAATTGTTAGTGCACACTGCACAATATGCAATACGTTGAATATGAATACTTCAATATGTTTAAATATTGATAACATTTGAGGTTTTGTTCCGATTTAAAAGCAAAAAAACACAGTTTGGACGTTTAATCATCGGCTGATTAATAGTCGATCAAAATAATCCTTAGAATATCGTATCACTAGTCCAACAGTCCAATCATACGTATTTCCTTTACAACTGGTACACTGGTATTTACATGTTTCAATGGTCAACATCCCGTGGCGTTCAGGGCGTGACGCAGCAACTGATACTGACATATCAGCGACAGTAACAAAGGAGACATAATATTTACCGTTCAAACACATCAATAAAGGCTTGTTAAAATCACTTATTTGTCTGCGGGGTGAATTCTTCATCAGCATTTACGACACAAGCTACAGAGAACTGTGACAGGCTGGTTACCACGGGGTATAAGCAATAGGGTGCACACACACACAATTTAATAGTTTGTGCAAACATCAATTTACCGTATTTTCCGGACGCCGCACGCTCGTCATTTTTAAGAAATCATGGAATAGTATTTAAATAACACCCCCTACTGAACTGAATATTTAGTTTAATTTAACAGAACAGTAATTATCAGTTTCCGAACGTGACCGGGAACATCAGTGTTTGTAAAAACAATGCCACGGTTGACAAAACAAAATATACGTCGTTATTGATTGCTTTACTCCTCGTCACTAAACCCATCAAACTCCTATATCTCTGTATCGGAGTGGACAAGTCAGAAAAGCTTCCTCACGACACCGTGACTGTGATGCTCTCCGAACATTTCACCCTGGGACCCAGCGCGAAGCTGGGTCCCAGGGATCCCATGGAGCCAAGATCGGTGGAGCCAAGATCCACCGACAGACGTCAGAAAATGATGCTCGTCGTAAGCGGCCAGTGTTTGAGAGCGGTTCATCGCCATCCATCGTCCAAGTCTCAGTATGGAGTATTTACAGTAGTATTTACAGTACATATACAGTAGTATTTACAGGCATTTCCAGAGCTATTACGTCACAGTAAAGCGACGGCGCCTGTGTGTCATGCGCAGATACAGTTAGGCGGGCGTTGCGTGGGCCATCTTGGATAGGAGAAGTGTGACTTTGGCGGCTTTTTAAAAATATTATACTAACGCACCGGCACCAAAAAGTTGGTTATATCCCGGAAAATACGGTAATCATCTAACTCTGGCTTAACAGTGACGGCAACCATCCTGTTGGTCCAAAAGACCATGTCACCAGGTCTGTGAGTAATTTAGAGTTGTATTATGTCAGTATTCCAAGCGTATTTGTCTAACAAGGCTAACGCTATTCCACGCTAAATGGTAGATGACAACCAAAACCCTGATGGAATACTCACCAGTGATCCTGGTGGATATGCTGAAAAGGCGTGCGCTTCGCTGGCGCGTGGCGAAGGGCTCGCGGTAGTAGCGGTCTCCGAAACACATGGCGAGCACCTCCTTGCGCACCGTCTTGTTCCACAGGCCGTAGATGAGCGGGTGGCACGCCGCGCTCACAAACGACAGCCACACCGCCATCGTCCCCAGCCCCGCGTCGTCGCCCGAGCGCCCGCGGACGGCCTCGCTGCACACGTTGAAGACGTACGGCCCCCAAGTCACCAGGAAGGTGCCGGTCACCACCAGCACGGTGACCAGAGCCTTGCACTGACTGCCTGCGTACGTGGCGCTGCGCCGGCTCCCGGTGCTGCACGTCGACGTGTTGGAGTTTTTACGTCCTCCGCTCCGCGAGCCTCCGCCGCCGTTGGCCGGCTCGTCCTGGGAAGACACCACTGTGCCACAGTGCACCTTTTCCAACGAGAAAGGAGACACGATTAGTACTCCATCAACAACTGTGACTACAATTACGCCACCATTTTCATTTCACAAATATTTTTAAAAATCCTTTATAATTCAATTCTAATCGAATTCCTCTAAAAATATGAGATACTATCGAACGGCAATTAATGATTATTTTGATAATTTTTTAATCTTTTTACAGGCCATTAATCAATTAATGTTGTTTTCACCTTGCCTTTAAAATCAGAACGATTATGAAATATATTAATATCACAAACGTTTTGATGCCTCACCATCTCCACTTTTTGCTGATTGCATACTAACATTTCAATTTCAATATTAGCATGGACGAGGCTACTCCAGCTTATGACTCAAGTCATTATCTTTATTGTACTGTTTGTGTCAAGACATCGTGTATTGAGTCATATCATATTGTAGTGATGGGTCGCCCCCACGTGGAGGAGGGGGGAAATACATCTGGATGCGTTCGACAAGAGGCCAGCCTGGCTACTTGCCAAGCGTCATCCAGCTGGTCTTTGTACAGCGCTGTTAGCGACACCTCGGTCACTAAGAGTTCCGTACCCAGCATGCCCCGCGGCACCATTCACTACACTATCTTAGCAATAATGAGAATAAATAATTCTTCGCTATGATCACTATAAAAAACACAGTCACCTTCCTGGCTTTGATGCGTGCCACACGGAAGATGACTCCGTAGCAACCGAGCATGGCGAGGAAGGCCGGCACGCTGCACCACAGCACCCAGAAGGCGGCGTAGCTCGGGTCACGGTACCAGGACGCCACGCAGCTGCGCTTGCCACAGTCGAACTCGAACCCCGACCAGCCGAACAGCGGAGGCAGGCAGCCCGCCAGGGAGTGGAGCCACACGTAGGCGATGACCAGCACTGCGCGGTTTCCCGTGATCTTCATGGGGTAGATCATGGGGTACAGCACCGCATAGTACCTGGAGAACACACAACACTTTATAGTAACAGTCTACAGTCTACAGTCTACAGTCTACAGTCTACCTGGAGCACACACAGCACTTTACAGCGGGCGGGCTGTAGCTCAGTAGGTACAGCACCGCATAGTACCTGGAGAACACACAACACTTTACAGCGGGCGGGCTGTAGCTCAGTTGGTACAGCACCGCATAGTACCTGGAGAACACACAACACTTTACAGCGGGCGGGCTGTAGCTCAGTTGGTACAGCACCGCATAGTACCTGGAGAACACACAACACTTTACAGCGGGCGGGCTGTAGCTCAGTTGGTACAGCACCGCATAGTACCTGGAGAACACACAACACTTTACAGAGGGCGGGCTGTAGCTCAGTTGGTACAGCACTGCATAGTACCTGGAGAACACACAACACTTTACAGCGGGCGGGCTGTAGCTCAGTAGGGAGATCGTCCGTTTCAATAACCGTAGGACTGAAAGATTGGGAAGACAAGCCAAATTGCTTCTAATGGGTCATGATTAGGCACCTTTCATTGACCACCGCCATTGATATGTGAATGTGTTCATAATTTCAACAATAACTACAGTACAGTACAGTACCGTACAGTACAGTACAGTACAGTTCGTAGGCAGCCTACGTGAGGAATTTTTCAGTAGTGCTGTGCTAGCTACAATTAGCTCAGTGCTAGCGACAGATTGCCCCCACTCACTGACAGCGGTGCTACCCATGATTAGTGCTAGTTACAGCTAGCCCCCAGTCACAGACAGCACTGCTGTCTACAATTAGCCCAGTGCTAGCTACAGCTAACCCCCAGTCTGGAACAGCAGTGCCGGCTACAGCTAGCTCCCCAGGTGGGTAACCTATGTTCCGAAATCGCTATTAAATCGCTATTTTCAGGAAAATGATGGGTCAGTTAGGGGTTAGGGTTACAGCAGGGGTTAGGGAAGGACTTAGGGTTAGGGTAGGGGTTGGGATTAGGGGTCAACCCCCAAGACCCATAACTTGGCTGAAAATAGGGATTTCAGAACATAGGGGTGTAGCCCTGCTGCCTGCAAGTAGCATAGTGCTAGCTAAAGCACACTACCAGTCACAGATAGTACGCTGCCTACAATTAGCTACAGCTAACTCCTGGTGCTAGCTACAATTAGTTCAGAGCTAGCTAGTGCAGGGCCATTCGAGGTTCCGGTTTTACAGCGCGTTGGAAAGGGGCCGTCACAATACCATGCTTTCAACATATGTTATGCTGTTAAAACGACACACACACACACACACACACACACACACCTGGTTCTGGTCACAAAGGCAGTTTTGTCCAGAGGCTGCTGGCACTTAAAGCATTACAGTTAATTCCTGGCTTAGGCGAACTCTCTGAATGAGTTTAATATACATTAACAAGCCCGGAACATTCGACATCAGGCTAAACCTCTCAACAGTCGGCCTTCATTCAGTCAGAGCAGACCCGGGGAAAAGGCGGCGCAGGAGCCACACGTGGCCCACCAGACCGATCACGCGTTCAAATTAAATTGGAATGCATGAAAATGTGGCCAAAAGACGACCACGTCACATTCTTCAGGAGCTGTTCATGCGTGGCAGCAGTGTGCTGAGGTTAGCAAAGAACACCAACTTAGGGTCCAGTAAATGTTTTCCAGTACTTTCTACAGCCCTGCTTCTTAGTTAACCTCTGAACCCTTCAGCCTGCAGCCCACCTTGGACCTCTGGAGGTCAGCTGACCAGCCTCAGGTCAGCTGACCAGCTGGAGGAACAAGGGGCAGCTGTCAGACAGGCCTGTGGAGCTATTATAAACACTGGAGACAAGTCTCTCCTGTGGAATCCACTGCAGCTCCCAATGCAGTGGAGGAGATTGGGGTACAGACGAGTTTGGGGGGTACTTACGGTGTCTGAACGTCACTTCCGGTGTCATTTACGTGCATGTATTTGACTATTTTTTCAACATGTCTATTCGGTGGGGGCACACACCAACAGGGTTATTGAAAAATTGTGGTGGTAACTTGCGGTGTGCTATTCCTCACCCAAATGCTCTCGTGTGGATCTGTGACCCACAAACACATGATTTAAAAATCAGTTCAACCCGTTCCATTGTCTCATTCTTTTGGAACAACTAGTAGAAGCAGCCAGCCTATTGGTCCAGAAGAACACGTGACCACTCGGTGAGTAACTTCAAGTAGGATGTTGACTGGATTTCATCAATATTTATGTAAAATGTTGAACGAAGCAAGGAGAGTGATGTGTTACTGGTCACATAGCGACATCTAGTGGTCGGATTTTTTATTGGTGTGCGTTTTGTGTGTTTTTGTGTCCACGTATCGCAGCCTTCGCCAGACTTTATATACAGACATATAGGCACCGGAAGTGACCTGCAGAAGCGCGGGACAAAATGACTCCCCCCGTGTTTTGCACGTAAACTCGTCTATAGAATATTAAAAGTGTGTTATCTATCTACTATCTCATGGCAACCACTTGTACACATTGCACCAATGTTTGAAGTTCCTCCACCTATTCTCCGATATCTCAAGTAATAATATGAAGATTATCCAATAAAGATGGAAAAACGGTGCTGAAGCCGAAAAAACTATAATACAAAATTCTACATTTTATTCATTTATTTGTGGGTATGAGAGTATAATATGCGAAAGGGGTATGAGAGAGCGGGGTCTAGCGGACTTGCAGTATGCATATATGACCTTTGGGGGGACCGATCCCATGGCGCTCCCTGCGCTGTGGTCTTAAGCCACAGCCTCAAGACTATATGTGGGGCTGCCTCTCGGAGCAGCGTCTTTAACGGCTACGCCACGGGGCCAGCCTCAAAATAACCACGGTTAAATGTCAGGTTAAAACGGTAAAATGTCCTGTGCTGAGGTCTCTCTATACAAATATCACACCGCTAGAGATGAACTCCAACTGTGAGCCTGTCTCGACTGTGTTGTGTTTCCGCTAGAGAGAAATTCAAGGCACTCCTGCTACCACCAGGAAGATAGCAAGACAGTGTAGACATTGTGTCAACTCTGTACTTCTCTTTCCAGCACCTTCCTCTCTTTACTGTCAGAGCCTCAGCAGTGACACAGCCAGTCCTGTCCTAGCTCATGTTAACCTGACAGCAGCATGCTGATACTCTCCTTTGTTGTGCTAACAATTACTTTTCCACCTGTCTCAGGTACTGTGATACTGCTGTAATATTATGTGTGGTAGGCAGTCATCACTCATACATGTATTTGACATTCAGAATGCTCTCTTCTGGCTGTTTAATAACATTCCGAATTGAAACGTGTAATGGGTGATGGGTGTAGAATTGTAGTATTGTACTTCAATACCGACTGATCCCGTTTAGTCCTGCACATTTTCTTGTTTGCAGGTTCATCTCTCAGGTCCCTTGTTCAACAGACTCCAACAGAGATGGTGACTGAGCTGGAACCCTCGGTCACATTCAACTGTTCCCACAGTGTCAAAGCATTCCTGGTACTCCAGTGGTACAAGCAAGGGCGGCAGACAAAACAGCTACAGTTCCTGAGCTTGAGTGGTCTTGCTTTTGTCAACCAAACAGTCAGTTTAGTTGTCCTGAATGTGAGCAGTCATAGCAGTGGTGTGTATTGGTGTGTCACTACTGGCTGGTACCACAGTGTATCAAGTGATGGAGTCTCTGTACAAAAATCACACAGCCGGGGATTAACTGTTAACTGTTATCTTCCTCTAGATCTGTGCTTAGAGAAAGAGCTCTTCCCACCACCAGGTGGCGCGTCTTAAGAAGATGAAGGACATGGAAATGCATGTTCTCTGTTATTCTATTTCCAGCACCTTCTATCTCTACTGTGACATAGGAACCGAGCCCCAGAACACATTAAGATACTGACAACAGCATGTGGACGCTCACCTTTCTTGTGTTAATAACAACCTTTCTTCCTGTCTCAGGTACTGTTTTTAAATAGGCATGGTAGTTGTTAAAGCAGGTGTTGCCTCTCCTAATTCCCCAACATAATGTCATTTAATATACTTAATATACTTCTCAATCTCGAAACATGGTAGTTTAATAACATTCATTAAATCTTGTAATCATCAAGTGTATGGAATCATAGTACTGTATTTCAATACAATCAATTTTAGTCTCGTGTCTTTGCCTCTGTGCAGGCTCATCTCTCAGCTCCCTTGTTCACCAAACTCCAACAGAGATGGTGACTAAGCTGGAACCCTCGGTCACATTCAACTGTTCCCACAACAGTGTCAGAAGAATCTACGAACTCCTATGGTACAAGCAAGAGCATCCGTCAAAACAGCTACAGTTCCTGAGCTTAAGTGGGAGTGCATTTACCAACGAAAAAGTCAGTTTAGTTGTCCTGAATGTGAGCAGTCATAGCAGTGGTGTGTATTGGTGTGTTGCTAACACTGGGTACCACAGTGTATCAAGTGATGGAGTCTCTGTACTAAAATTACACAGCTGGAGATTAACTGTTAACTGTTATCTTCCTCTAGATCTGTGCTTAGAGAAAGAGCTCTTCCCACCACCAGGTGGCGCCTGTGAGGAAGATAGCAGACATGAACATGTGTGCACTCTGTTGTTCTATAACACCTTCTATCTCTACTGTCACATAGGAACCGAGCCCCAGAACACATTAAGATACTGGCAACAGCATGCAGTTAATGACCTTCCTTGTGTTAATAATAACCTTTCCTCCTGTCTCAGGTACTGTCCTGGTTTTAAATTGTTATGATTGTTGTTAAAGTAGCTTCCTGCATTACTTAGTTCTCTAGCAACATAATGTCATTCAATATACTTAATATATAGTCTCCATTGAACGTAACCTCAAGAATGAAACATGCTAGAATCTCTCTCTTTTTCAAGTTAATAGGGGAGATCCATGTATATTTATTTTGGTATTTTGATATACAGGAAAAGACTGCGGCTATAGCTGATAATTTTGGTTGTTATGGTGAGAGTGAAACCCATACCCCTTCCTAGATTTTTTGTTTTAAAGTAAACCCTTTCTTGAGCTATATAGGAGAGTTTCTACCTATTCATTTTTTTGACTTAGTGTATGAATACGACATTTGAAGAGGTGAACGACACTTCACCGTAAAGTATAGAATTCACTGTATTTCAATATCATTACCATTCCAACATTGACGTTTTCTCCTGTTTGCAGTTTTGCCTCTCAGCTCTCGGGTTTGCCAAAACCCAACCGTGGTGATGGCTGAGCAGGAACACTCTGCCACTTTCAACTGTTCCCACAATATCCCAGGATTTGAAATAATCCTGTGGTACAAGCAAAATCATCAGGGCATACATCTTGAGTTACAGGGATATGGTGCAGCAACAGCGTTGTACCCTGAAGAAGGAATAAGTCTAAGTGGTAGCGCCAAACAATCAGTCAGTTTAGTAGTCCTGGATGTGAGCAGTGATAGCAGTGGTGTGTATTGGTGTGTCGCTGACTCCGGGTACCACAGTGTCGTCATGTGGTGGAGTCTCTGTACAAAAATCACACAGAGATGAACTGGCAGCTTATTCCAACCACATTCTGCTAACTTCCTCTGAATCTGTGTTCAAAGTGAGGCACTCACCACTAGGTGGCACTTCTGAGGAAGATGGTAGCTTTGAAACCGTGTCAAATCTGTTCTTACTTTACTATGGAAGCTTTGAAACCGTGTCAAATCTGTTCTTACTTTACTATGGAAGGTCAACATAGAAACATTTCAGTTTCCTGGACTGTCCTGACTCAGTTCAACAACAGTTTTCAGCAGGTTCTTGTGTAAGTATAACAAAGACATTTAGGGAAATAGACAATATCAAAGATATTCACAAATCAAATATTTACTAATAACACACTCACAGAATCCACCCAAATCCATCTACATACATGGACATCATTTTATTCTTCCAGAAAATCCACCGACTTTAGGTCAAAGGCCAATGTAGAGAAATATTTTTTATATATACCACGCATTGTACAGGCAGTAAATGACAGAACATTTACACTTCACAAAGGCAAAATTAAACAAACTCGGTTAGTCGATCAAAAAGGATTTTGGTTGACAACAATCGACTATCAGTTAACTGAATAATTGTGCCCATTCCTATTATGATATAAATTTGGTTTGGTAATACAAAATACAGTAGTTTAAATGACTTAACATAAATGGCTGGTCTGATTTGAAGGACCAACTCATTCCAGATCAAAGCAGAGGATGAAAGACTTCAGTTTGAGCTCCTGTGTAACTGAGAGGGTGGTCTGGGTTTATCCTCTGCTGGGTTAAGCTTCTCTTTCCAGCACCTTCTTCCTTTTACTGTCAGAGCCTCAGCAGTGACACAGCCAGTCCTGTCCTAGCTCATGTTACCTGAACATGCTGATACTCACCTTTGTTGTGCTAACAATGACCTTTCCACCTGTCTCAGGTAATGTGCTGCTTCTGTGTTTTATCAAGTGTTGTAGGCTCTCACCATTCACAATGCTCTCTTCAACACTGTAAATCAAGAGTGGAACATGCTAGAACTGCTTTTCCAGTTGAAGAAGAGATGTGTATCATTACCTTGATAGTCTTGTAGCTATGACAAGAGGACCACAGGCAATGCGCTGCTGCTGCTGTAATCATGATCAATATCTTCTTGTAATTGCAAATAATATTTGATTCATTCATGTTCGGAATGGTGAATATTTGGAATTGAAACTTGAGTGTAGACTTCTAGTACTATTTTTCAATAACCACTGATCCCTTTTAGTCCTGTGAATTCTCCTGTTTGCAGGTTCATCGCTCAGCTCCATTGTTCACCAAGCTCCAGCAGAGATGGTGACTGAGCTGAAACCCTCCATCACATTCAACTGTTCCCACAGTGTTGAAGGACGCCATCGACTCCTGTGGTACAAGCAACAGCCACAGACAAAACAGCTACAGTTCCTCGCCTCTGTGTTGCTCCCTGAAAAAGGAATAAGTCTACGAGGGAGCGCCTTTGTCAACCAAACAGTCAGTTTAGTTGTTGTGAATGTGAGCAGTGATAGCAGTGGTGTGTATTGGTGCGTCTCTACCTCCAGTGGGTACCACAGTGTATGATGTGATGGAGTCCCTGTACAAAAATCATTCAGCTGGAGATGAACGTTTTTATCTTCCTCTTGATCTGTGCTTAAAGAAACACCTCTCACCACAACTAGATGGCGCTTCTGAGGAAGATAGCAGACTGTTCCATTCCAATCTCCTTTATTGTCACATACAGGAACATGGCCAATCCTTAGCACACATCAACTTAATGACAATGGCATTCTGACCCTGAGCTTCTTAGTATTTGTCTTTGCTCCTGTTTCAGGTACTCTGCTATATTTATATTGTTATGATTGTTGTTAAGGTAGCTGCGTCTGTACTCCAACCAGATGCAATTCACTCTTAGGGACTGCTATTCTGACTGTTCGCCATTCTAAATGCTCTATTCAAGTCTATAATTTAATGTAATTGAACATGTATTTTTCAAGTTATTAGGGGAATCTCTATATTCATTCTGATATGTTTATAGTGAATGATTGTAGCGAAACATTTTCTGTGGGTGTTAACAATGGTAGAGAAAAGGCTGGATGGTCGTCCACAAACCTCATTACTAGAATGGAAAATGAAAATCACCTCTTGAGCTAGAAAAAGAAGTGAGTTTCTAACGTAGTCTTCTCTCCACATTTTCCTGTTTGCAGGAGTTTCTCTCAGCCCACAGATTTACCAAACTGCCAAGGTGCTGGTGGCTGAGGAGCAGCGCTCTGCCACTTTCAACTGTTCCCATAACATCAGAGGATTTGAAATAATCAACACCACTTGTGTTCCCCGCCCACATATTCTCCTTTCCCCAAAAAGGAGTCTTAGCGGGAGTGCCTGTCAACCAAACAGTCACTTTAGTTGTTCTGTCAGCAGTGATAACAGTGGTGTGTCGCTGACTATCTATCTACTACTATGATATCACAGTGTATCATGTGATGTCTGTACAAAAATGACACCGCTAGAGATTAACTCAATTATCAGCCTGTTTCAAAGACGTCTTAGATCTGACTTTAGAAAGAGGAGCTCTTGCCACCACTAGGTGGCAATGCCCTAGCACACATTAAGATGATGACCACAGCTGGGAAATCTCCCACCCTTCTGAAATAACTCAGATTAACATAACGTTTCGATGTAGTGTGAATGTTAAAAATGATCTGCTTATTCTGTTAGGTTAGGGTTAGGTTAGGATGGACCCTAAGAGTAGATTGTTTTCTGGATTTACATCACAGCAAATGATATGCAGAGGCTTCAGAATGCGTGTAACTGACCACAGCTGACACTCACCTTCCCTGTGTTACCTGTTTCAACACCAACTCTATTAGCGCTATAAGATTTACATGGTGTTTAAAGGTCCACCAAATACTCTTCACAAATGAAATTCATCGTATGAAAAAGAGTAGGCTCATTGGTTAATTGTGGTTTTGCTTCTGGAAATGTATAAACATTGTACTCATCATCGTCATTTACTAACCTGTCCTCTGCATTCATTTAGGTAATGTTAGTTTACTCCTACAACATGTTTGTAACTCTTGTTTTTGCTTGTCCACTCTGGAGTACGTACTTCCATTGACATCTCCTGTAGTCCGATCTACTATCAGGTAGATTGTGTATTCACAGTCATTTCTAGTCGCTGATTAAGGTGGATATGTTTACGAGACTGGTCTCAATTATATCTTCTTTAACTCTTGACTTCAATTCAGTAAATGTTATGTAAATCCACCAGGTCATTTGGCATTGATCAGTGTTCTCTAGAGCACCCCTTGTAGGTAGTTGTTGTTCTCTAGTCAGACCAAGCAGAACACCACACTCTATTTTGGGTGGCTATAGCTTGGTTGGTAGAGCAGCCATTCCAATGACTGGAGGGTTGAAAACCAAAAGGTTGGTGGTTCGAATCCCGCCTCCAACAGTCTCCCCGCCAAAGTGTCCTTGGGCAAGACACTGAACCCCAAATTGAGCACCTTGTATGCAGAAGCCACCATTGGCGTATGATTGTGTGATTGAGAGGTCACTGTAAAGCGCTTTGAGTACCATGTGGTAGAAAAGCGCTATATAAATGCAAATCTTCTTCTTATTATTTTATAAAACAACCCTCCAGAAATGTAACAATCATCAAATTGTTTGTGTGCGCACAGGAAGAGCAACCATTCACGGAAAGAACACTCACCACAGCTGTAACCACATTCATGACATGTTGCTAACACAGACGCACAAGCATTCACACCTTGCTCACCACACAGTTAGGAAAGTTGTATCAAATCATTATTCAATTCAAGGTTTATTTGTACTACAATAAATGTGTCGTATATATGCACGTTGCACCAACTATGAAAAATATCTATGGTCACAGATGAGATATTTTCTTGGTAACCTTTTGACCTAAAAGTGACAGAAGTTCTTGGTGCAGTATGGCAGTCGTAAGCACAGTCTATGTACAGGTACAGTGTAGAAGGCAGCCTATAACATTAATAAGTAACTTGTAACAAGGATTACATTTAAAAAGTAACTTTGCTAACCCCTGTTTACACACGCACACACAGATCCACAAACACATACAGTAGTAATAAACAGGGTTGGGACGAGATTACTGAGAAAAAACCCTGAATCAAACTAAAACCTAACCTTGAACTAATGAAACTATGTAACCCCTTTCCAACGTTGCTTACAAAAACACCAATGCACTTGCGGGCCATAGTTGGTTGTAAAATATGATAAAGGGGCTGGCCTGGAGGGCGATTTACGTGGAGAAACAAGACAATCAAAGGATTCAAAGTTGAACATATAAAAATCAACATTCATATTGTTTGTATTACCAAAGTAAATACTAAAGCACAACCATTTCTAATTGTGTTAAATCCGGCCAAGTCATAGACGGATCGCCCTGCAAGACGAAAGTTGAAAACATTGATTTAAAACTCAACCAAATAATTTGGACAAGTTCGGCGGATCTGATTGTAAGCCCTAACGGGCCGTCATTGGTCCGCAGACCGCAGTTTGAGTAAGTCTGTGACTGTGCAACTGCAACCCCCACATGTGCTGCCTGCACCTGCTGCAGCAAACTGTGGAAAACATGAGACCACATCCTCCCTGAAAGTTCACATCAACCCCCGCATTTATCTTTCTTTTCCTTTTTTTGTTAACTACCCAGGCATTAAACCCATTCATACCTAACTACCCAGGCATTAAACCCATTCATACCTAACTACCCAGGCATTAAACCCATTCATACCTAACTACCCAGGCATTAAACCCATTCATACCTAACTACCCAGGCATTAAACCCATTCATACCTAACTACCCAGGCATTAAACCCATTCATACCTAACTACCCAGGCATTAAACCCATTCATACCTAACTACCCAGGCATTAAACCCATTCATACCTAACTTTGGGGAAACATGCTAATAATGAGTAATGACTAAGATTGTTTAATAAATGCGCTGCAAAAGAAATTATTTTCTCAGGGTTCTGGAGAACATGTTACCATGAATATGATATGCTTATGAGAGCAGAAGAGTGTGTTTTTATTTAAAATTTGTAAGAAGTCACAATACTCAAACGGTTTCGTGGCTTGTTATGGAATCACTGCATGAAGGTTATCCTTAAAGGTGCAGTAACTAATTTAATTCAAAATGTAATTTAGCCGTTCGGAGTGAGATTCAAATAATAAAATAAGACAATTTAACTTCAACTATGGCTGTAGACTTTTGCCTGAAGCTAAAATGTTTTAGGGTTTTTGGCTCTGAAATCCTTTTTTTTCAAATGAAATGAGAAGAAAGAAAGAACTATATTGCAGCATTCAAGTAGATACTAAAGTTATTGGGAACTCAACCTTGCGTTATTAAAAATCCATAAAACATAATATTCTGAAGAAATTAGCACAGATTTAGCAAAATATATGTGATTTCTCAGCAGTGAAATGAGGTTCACACCAACTGAAGGTTGCAGATCAGCAGTAAGAAACGGGAGTCCCCGCTGTAGCTCAGAATCAGGGTGGTTTCATTTCTTCATCTGTGAAAGAGAAGTGAAATAAAAGTCAAAATATGAGTTACGACTTACTGCTAATCCTTTTGAAGATGTTTTGATACTTATTTTGACTTATCTCCAACCTTGTTTGGCTTGCAGCCAAATAGGTTATGTTTTCGGTTGCATGTTGGTGGTTTGTCTGTGAACAATATTACTTAAAAGGTGATTGACATATTTCACAACATTTTTTATTGAGGCAGGTTTTGGCCCAAGAAACAATCTATTTAAATTTAAAGATGATTCGGATCACGATCCGTATCTAGAGTTTTTTTTTGTTAAAAGGATTCTTCACAAAAATACTAAAAAAAAAGTTACGGAATATGTTGAGTTCCAGTTAGGGTCCATTTAGCATAACTGACCCTATGGCCTTGTCAGGGGTTTGCACTCTTCAAATACTTCTACAGTTTTGTTATTTTGCTTTGTAATACTATTGCATTTTTTGTCTCTTAAAAATGACAGCAGTAACTATGTTACTGTACCTTTTTCCAGTAACTAGTCATATAATGTATTTCTCTTCCCAAAGCAGTAATCGGATTAAAATTACTTACCCAAATAGGATTCGTTACTTTTTAGTTACTTAACCATCCTGTTTTTTTTGTGGCCAGGAATTTGGCAGATCCTAAAATACAATAAAAAGTAACTAAAGTAATCAACAACAATTTTAACTTAAAAAATAAAGTATTAAGTAATCTAACTTAGTTGCTTTCAAGAGTAATGTGAATAGTAGAGTAATTTATATTAGAAGAATAATTAGAAGAGTAATTTCAAGAGTCTGTAATCAGTAATTGGATTAGGGTGGATTGCCTTAATCTGGGCCATTTTTGCTACTTCCTAATGTGGGACAATCACTTGCTGAGACAGTGAAATCTAGTATCATAGTTTGCCTTCACCATAAGGTTCCACTGCCATTCATTAGTTTAGGGAGGAGCCAGAGCCACTGGAGCTTAGGTGTCCCACATTAGGAAGTGGCCCACATTAGGGCAATCCACCCTCCTTTTTACAAGTAACTGTGGCAACACTGGTCTTAAAATGTCATCAATGAATTCATTAATTTAACATACGCTCAGGCAGGAAGGAGACAGGAGTCCGAGCTTCCATGTCATGCACATGAGGAAGAGACTGTACACCAACGCCTTGCCCAGGAGAATGGCATAGGCCAGCTTAGCAGCCTGCATCACCCCGTGGTACTTATCTGGAAGAGAACAACACAAGTAAACGCATTACTTTTTCAAAAGCACTAATCAGATCAGGGTGTATTATCCTTATGTGGGCCACTGACTATTTGGTGGATATCAGGGACTTTATTACGTTGAAATGGTTGACGCTGAAAGATAAATATATAACCTTCCCAAACCTTACAAGGATTTGACTCAGGAGTTAGTGTACCTCGTGCATGTGCATCCATCCAGTCTGGGAAAGAAAGGAAACAGGGAAGCATATATTAGCATATTGGATGAAAGAGGTTCAAACAAGCTTATTAAAGAAAACAGCCGCCGAATATTCAAACTGAGAAATGTTGTTCTCAGATTTGTCTTGCCACTCGCCGCAGTGCCGTGTTCGCACGGAAACACGCTTTGCCAGCAGAGCGAGCGAACAGACAGACTGCACAGTGCAAAGGTCATACACAAAACCACAGAAGCACATTGTGCATAAATATTCATTGTAATATTTAACAGCAGCTGACACAAATGCCCTCCTGAACCTCTCATCGTGTTGTTGAGTGTTGGCAAGTCAAGTCGATTGATTCGTAAATGTTGCCGCGTCACCTTTTGGGTTGTTTTCCTCTACTTCTCTTCCCGACCACTAATCCTTCAAGGCAGACTTTTGTCCGACTTATTTGTGATCGCTTGATATGTCGATATAGTGCAAAGGTTCTGCTTGTGATTATTGTCCTTATTGGTTTGAGTGAGGTTAGTCTACAGAGTTCTATTACTTCTATGTTCTCTAAAAGGTGCATTATGTGGTTTTGGAATGTTTTTATTATACTGCTCAACTTTGTGGTGCTGTACGGCCTTGTGGATCAAGGCCGTACAGCACCACTGGTAGGATGTATGGATTGTAGATTTTGGCTTCAGTGTGGCGCGGAATTCTCAAATACTGAAATACTATATTACTAAATACTATATACCTATTTAAAAAGATCTTGCTTCTAGCTGCACGCCCAGGGTCCATGGACCCTCCATTGAGTCCAAAGGGCTAAGCTATGCTAACACTTAGAGTGTATGTATCGACATGGATATGAGCAGGGAAGAAGGTCATGTTGAAAGTCACATTAAAGAAGTTAATCATACCTGGGCCCCATGTGTTGGTGACGCTGCCTGAGTGATTGGTCCATTTCTCCCCATCAAAGAAGTCCACCTTGCACTGGTAGACAGCTCCTTGACGCCACTCGTAGGCTGGCACTGCCAGTCT